>JZKD02S1673178.1:453740-493952 GCA_000966675.3 Picea glauca
ACCTGACAAAGAAAATGAAGTGATCAACATATCCCCTGTAGGTTGCAAAGAGGTTACCTTACCCAGCAAGCATTCCTACATAAATGGTTTTTTTATTTTTATTTTTTATTTATTTTTATATCAGAATTTGCTCCCATTATTCAGACAATGAGAATAACCAATGAACAGTACCATAAGGATAGATCGCTATGCATTCTGCCTTGGAGATTTGTTTAAAGAAAAAAAAAATCATCAAAAAGAATGATTGTACGTTGATATGCACTTTGGATACCACAATATTTATTCCTGTATGTTTGTTGTCCTACCCAAACGCGTTCATGTTTTCATCAGCTTCTAGTGTTTGACATTTGTAATGAGGATGCTTTTACAATATGAAAAAGGGAAAGGATTATGGCTATTTCTTTACAAGGTTATTATAGTATGAAAAAGAAAAATTTAAAAATAAAAATAAAAGAAATGGTTAGTTCATTGCAGGGTTTTTTTAATTATTTTCTTTACCTCATGTAAGGGTAAGGTCTTGAAGCTAAGTACATTAATTTATTACGATCTGTTGAGGGGAGGGTGAAATCAATTCGATGTACTTAATTTTAAGTTTAGGACTGGTAACTTGCCCACTAATGGATGTCCATTTAATAGATTGTACCTTGAGATTTTATGTGCATTAGACTTACCTGGCAAGGCTTGCAATGGAGGTTGGAATAAGTGGTGCTAACCTCCTTACCAGCTTTATTAATGGTCACCATCTTGATATGTAAATGTTATTCCCGCAACTTTGTAACTCAACATGAAATTGTGCTACCCTATTAGGGCATTGATTTGTAGTGGGTTGTTGGGAAACACATAGAATATAAGGTGATTGTTATTTTTGCGGAGTTAATGGGATATAATTGTAACATGTTTATTATGTCATGGCAGCGTCATTACTATTTTATTGTTAGACATCATAGGAAAAATAATGAAATTGTGGTCTTATGATAATGCTATTGAATCTTTAGTTATTGATGATTTATAAAATATGAGGTTCCTCGAACTAAGCACCATAGAGTATTATGAATTAGTAAAAGAGGTTTGGCTCATTTAACAATGCTAGCGCTATGGTGATGTCATTGTAGTTATCATGAATTTAGTTAGTGAATTGCGAAGTCTTTATATTATAATGTAATGATGCTAGTTTTTATGAAGATGTCATGGCAGTTTATTTATTGATACTAACATATGAGATGAGCTGTGGATGACATCCTATTGCAAGGTAAGTGAGGTAAATGTAATGAAATTATTCATTCATGGTATGTTATTGTAGTAATGATGGTTAGTGATAAACATATATCATGAACTGTCCTTGAAATTAAGTACGAGGAGTCACCATGGCTTAGTAGATGGGGATGGAATTTAGTTGATTTTAAATATTTAAGAATGGGTTGGTAAATCGTCGTCTAATAGAAGTCAACTGGGGTAAGTGGTTTGTAATTGAAGTCAATGAGTCCATCTAGTGGTTGGTCATTGTCGGTGTCCTTCTGACTTGCGTCTTCCGTCGAGGTCGTGGTTGCCCTTGATATTGTAGTACTTGGTTCTCTTGCATTGCGTGGTTGCTTGTGTCGGGAGGGATATAGACACCTCCTTGTAGCCTTAGTATTTATGTCTGTGTGTGTGATCTTTCTGTGTAAAGAATCCAGTGCTGTATCAAGAGTCTTGGGCCCTTTAAAGGTAGGGTTTCCATTCTTGCGACCCACCTGACAGAGATTACTAGTTTCTGCCTGAGCAGTCGGCTAGGAGCCTATATGACCTTCTCTCTCTCCGGAGTAGAGGACTAAGATTAAACGCCCTGCTTTCCTGTGCATAAATAGTAAGATCTACTACCATGGATTCTTCCCTCTATGTTCGTACTATGCATAACCCAGTAGGTCATTAAATGTTTT
Source organism: Picea glauca (assembly GCA_000966675.3). NCBI lineage: Eukaryota > Viridiplantae > Streptophyta > Pinopsida > Pinales > Pinaceae > Picea > Picea glauca. The sequence goes on from JZKD02S1673178.1 coordinate 455,657, forward strand.
CATTGTGCGCCTTATGCCCTTGGTCGTTTATTGTTGCAGTTACCTGTAGTGCACCTTATGTCTTGGGTCATTCATTGCTTGCAGCTACTTGTTGTGCGTCTTGTATTCTTGTTGTGATCATCGTGGTTGCGTCTTTTTATTCGTCGGGTGGTGACATAGAGTCAAGTGTGTCTGTTTCCTTTCTACACGCGCGCACACACATTTAAAACAATTTTTTTTTTTGCACCTGTTATCAAAGTTGTTGTCATAACAAGGAGGGTTGTTACATAAAACCATAAATAGGGTCCATCATTTTTCTCACTATCATGAAGGTTTGCATGACTTATCAGATGAAAATATGTTCCCTGAACATTGAGGGACCTGACTTCTTTAGGATTTGAATTGTCTACTAATGATCACAAAGGCAAGAGTGTAAGATGAAACGAGGTATTGATTGAAAATAAAATAAAAATTGATGAGCCAAAAGCCAAGTTAGACACATTCATACAAGAATGCATTGTTAGGATATAAGGCTTACGATGTAATAATGTCACTTTATGAATTTAGAAAACATGAATGTTTGCTTTTTCTGTAAAGCAATCTAGCCCACATTCATAAGTGGAAATGATTTTCTTAGTCAACAATGATATAGATGCACTAGTTATTCATTGATAATATCATATTGTGTTATTGTGAGTATATTCCTTTGAGCTTAGTTATGTGACTCAACCCTGTCTAGGATTTCCTCATTTAGTGATCTAGTTCATTTTGTAATATGATATCAAAGGAGGGAAGAGTCTACGAGTCTAAAGCCGTATCAAGAGTCTCGGGCCTTTGAAAGACAAGGTTTTCATTCTTGTGACTTCAACAGTCTGAGAGCCACATATTCTTTGTAATCATGACTACCTAGGGACTACTACCAGTAGAGACAGATCGAAGGATCGCCCACATGTATTCTCAAACTCTAGAAGACATATTTCATCTCTTTTAGTTGAAGAAAAGAGAACCATTTTAGATGATACAAAAGGTGTTTCTCAATTTGAAATGGAATTATACTCAAGAAACAATCATAACATATCAAGTAAAGACAAGGGGGAGATGGAATGTTATTATTGCAAGAAAATGGGTCACAAATCTTGGAACTATATATTTCCACCCAACTACATTCTCAAGGGAAAGCTCAAATACAAACCACATGTAGAAAATGTAGCCATTATTGAAGATCCACCAAATACTGACAATGGTGATGGTCTTACAAAAGAAAATGAATTATATGCATTTTAAGAAGTCCATACTTTGAATATAGGAAGGGAACTAGTTTATATATAGCTCATCATGGACAATTGCCTAGATAGTTCGAGAGTTTGTGAATCTTGGGAATTATATGCTTAGAAGGGTCATGAGACAACTTGGTGGAGCATTGTGGATGTATCCCAACATGGATAGTTGTCTAATAATTCGAAAGATTTGTAATTTAGGAGTTCGGGGAGGTGAAATCCAGGAACTCGGGAATTCATCTCAAGAGATACACCTTTATGAAAGTTATGCCGTAGCATTGATGGATCTCTACCTAGTCCATAATTGTTTTACAAAGAAGAAGCTTTTGAAGAATTTTTGGTTTTGATTACTTCTATTATTTTTTTGTTCAATCAATATGTGTTTTCCTTCAGTCAATATGTTTTTCTTTTATTATTATAAGCCTCAAGAGGGGGTGTTAGGATATAAGGCTTACTATGTAATAACGACACTTTATAACTTTAGAAGATGTTAATGTTCACTTTTTGTGTAAAACAATCTATCCCACATTCATAAAATGATTTTCTTAGTGAACAATGATTATATAAGGAGGTAAACTCCTTTGTAATAGATGCATCATTTATTCATTGATAATATCATATTGTGTTATTATGAGTCTCTTCCTTTGAGCTTAGTTATGTGACTCAACCCTATCTAGGATTTCTTCATTTAGTGATTTAGCTCATTTTGTAATATGCATTGTGGTTTAATTTAGTTGTTAAGTTTTGTTGAAGGAATGAATTCAAACTCATTTAAAGTGAAACATTGAATTAACAACCAAACTTAATTGACAGAGTTTTCCCATTGTTTTTTGTCTATCATTTTCCATGCAACATTGATCGAAAGAAATAGAATTATGAAGTTGTGTCTTTATTGATTTCAAATATTTTCCTGAATGATAATGCTTTTGTCTCTATCTTAGTTAATGATTCAATGTTGTAAAATTTTCCTAGCAAGAACAATACACAAGACCAATAAACTTCGATAACCTACATATTGAACCAATTGTTTGAGAGAGGTGGTATAGGGATTCCTAGCTAATGTTATGGATTGCAACATTTCCTCTAGAATGCCTTTCAATTTATTGAGGTTAAGTTTTCTTTGTGAATACCTATAATTAGATTTCTGCATCAGGGAAATTAAATTGTCAAAACATTGTTTGAAATTTTAGTGGGTAAAGAAACTTGAAGGAAAACCCTAAGACCATAGATCAAATTTATTCAAAATCAACATCATACTCTTAAGGATAGAATAATGATATCAATATTAAACTTTTGGGGAGATAAGTAGAGTATGAATTATATAATATTTCAAATACATATATGTGAATATGTTTTCAGTTAATTTTCATAACTTGGTCCTACTTTGTCCTCAAAATCCAATTCGTCAAGACTCAAGACAACAAAAAAATTGAATTTGGATTTGAATTTGAAGATAAATATTATTAACTTGAAATAGGGAAGTGCAATGTTATCAGAGATTGTTGTGATCGACCTGCAAACCATATATTCATGAATAGAGAAAATAAGAGAATATAAACACGCCATACAATAGAGACGAACAAAAGGGGCGAAATGATATCCTTTATTGATCTATCAACCAATGGAGAAATGACTTACAAGTCTCAATGAAGCACATCACAGTATTCAATTGAAGCCCATCTATCCAGTCTTGGCGATTCATCCATCACAAAAATATGATCATCCCCCTTCTCGCTTTACGCATGGGGACAATATTCCCTCGAATCTCACAAACCGTCACTTGACCTCAGCTTTAATACCAATTGTTGGGATCGGCCTGTAAACCAAATATTAATGAATAGAGAAAATAAGAGAAGATAAAAACATCATACAACAGAGACGAACATAAGGGGGGAAATGATATCCTTTATTGCTCTGTCAACTAGTGGAGAATTTTTTTACAAGTCTCAATAAAACACCTCACAAGCTTCTATATTTAAATAGGAAAGATCTCAAGCATTTCCAGGTATACAAAAAATCCAAACGCTTGAGAAACCTCCAACCAAACGAATGTAACTGCAAGGTGTGTGTTGTCACCACCCAACATAGATTTGAAAGGATGAATATAAATATGTAAAGAAACAATGTTTCATCTAAATGCCAAAAGCTTCACTAAATAGGCATGCATTGAACGCTCGCATGGAGATGAGACTTTTCTAAATGTTGCATTAACATTTGATTTCATTTTGATGCATGTTTTGGGAAAATGTTGGACAGGTTTTTCTTTTAGTTTTATACTATTATCTTTACTCATAGCCTATGTGTTATTTTTCAAGGATGAATAATGTATTTTTAAACATTTCTTTGCCTTGAAATAATTGTTGCATTCGATTCAATGACTGCTTTTGATACTCATGATTTGCATTTGAGTTTAATTTCAAGATTTTATTTGAAATATCTTGAATGATTGAAGAGTGTCTATAGATACTTTGATTATCTCACATGTGGTAAATCTAATTCTTACTAAAGTGTCTTAACTTATGCCACACTCATCAATTCATGAAAACTTGTTATGTATTGTCTTGTTGTATCCTAGGAGGGACCAAATATAAACATAACTTGTGAAGACTCCAAGACATAACTTGTATCTAAGTGGTTAAGTTATCTAATGAATCCGAGACTCAAGTTGTCAGTAAATGAACTATTGATTGAAAGGGTTCCATTCAGTTACACTAATATCAATTGATCTTGTGGAATGAGACAAGTTGGATATCCAAAGCTAAAAATAAATAAAGGGATATGTTTATAACCTAGGCATGGCCAATTAATTCTCAAAACAAGTATCATCCCCACCAACTTGAAAGAGTTGTTGCTTTCCTCATCCCCTAATTGCTAAAGAAAAAATTTGAAGGAAGGATGGGAAAGGAAATTAGATTATTTTGGGAGAATGCATATATCTCCATTGGGGCTATGGATGCTCGTTGAAAGCATAGAAATCTCTGTGATGCTAGGTTGACTCTGTCGAGGCTATGGATGCTCACAAGTAGCGAAGAAACACTGCGAGAATTTGAGAATCTTTCTTGGAAGAATCCTAAAATCCCTGATTCAAATAAGCTCTATGATTATGGATTTAACCTTTAACTTGGAATCACACTTTAAAGAATAAACTCCATCAATTTTTCCCTTTAGTTTAGCTAGTGAATTGTTGTAGTTTGGGAATCCAGTTAATCTGGGTTTTCATCACCGAATTGAGTCTCTATGGGACCTGTTATGGGGAGTTAGGTTTCTATCAAGGTAAGGTTAAGCCACCCCCTTGATTACCTCAATAATGTGATAGTGCATTTCAAATATCCATGGATTTGACCAATGCGTTACCATTTGTTTATGCCTCTCTCATCCAAATGTTGCTTCTCATGGATTCATTATTTCTATTTTGATTATGTTTGTAAGATGTTGACTTGGATAATTTAATGTGCAATCATGAAAGCTTGTTTTAGTCGCATTACCAAATTTTTATTTGCCACATAATTTTGTTATCACGCTTATATCACATTGCCTACATCTTAGTTTTGAGGTTGCACTTTCTGAATTTAGTTAGATTTAATGCATGTAAGAGTATGTGTAACATTATATGATCTTATTGAAGTCGTCTTGCATCTCTAGCAAACTCAAAAATGTGTTTCAGGAAGAACCAACAAGCTCATTAGGTATTTGGTATTAGGTGTTCCAGATGTCGATGACCATTTTCAGGGATTAAAATATTTGATATGTTGATAAATCAAGGAAATATCAGTCAACTTCTTGGGTTTGAAATTTCCACTGCAGTTTTTTACGGTCCCATTCTGAAACTTGAAAAAAAATTGAGTTTCCAAAATTTGTCACAAGTCATGTAGGCTCAAATTAAAACTCAAAAGTTTTGAGTTACCAGAATTTACCACAAATATTCGTGGACTTATTTAAAAGTCAAATTCTTCAAAATTTCAAAATGTATCGCAAAACTAAGTGGGCCCAATTCAAAAGTCGACTATTGGATTTTTTAAATTAAGATACAAGCTTCGTGGGCCCTTCGTTTTCAAACCCAAACAAAATTAAGTAAATTTTGTTGCAAGTTTTGTGTGCTTATTTTACAACTAGTTTTGAAAATCTTCCGCAAAGTGAGCTTATACATATATATATTGCAATTTTTGTGTGCTTATATATATATATATATATATATATATATATATATATATATATGCATTCAACTCTCGAAGTTTTAAGGGTGGTGACTAACAAAATATAGTGTGTACTCCGTAAGACACTAGATATTGGTCAGTGTGTTGGTATTGTGGAACTCAACTTTGTATTATTATTCATTGCATGAATTTTCAATTGAACACACTTCGAATCACTTCAAATCTACATTCATGTTCAAAAGAGCCTTATTTATTCTAGTTATAATCAATTGCAAAAATAATCACAGTTGAGGCAAAGGCCTACTAGAGAAAGTGGAATCATGTTTCTTGAGATTGAAATGACAAGAAATGTAGTTGTCTATGGGATAAAAAAATAGCCGGAATTAACTCTCCCTGAATTCGAAGAAACTACTTTAACTATAAACCTAGGGAACATAAACTTTCAAAATGTTGTGAAAAGTATATGCATATTCTTAGGCTTTTGCTTGTTTGGATTTATTGTTAACTATTATATATTTTTTATATTATTTTGGGGGGGAATTAAATTTCTCACTTTCCTACTTTACATAAATTTGAAAGAATATGCTAACTATCTAATAAGAAATTATACAATAGCGTATGCAAATTGCTTCTACAGAAAGTTACAGCAAGACAAAAATATAAGCTACAAAAATATTTACAACAAAGATAGAAATGTAAAATGCAGAAAATGATTATAGTAATTCAAAAATATAACTTCAGGAAATAGAAATATAACTTCTAGGAGTAACTCTAGGTGGGTGAGGGAAATAAAGATAATTAATTAATTAAAGAAATTAAATTATGGAGGACTGTAGGGGATGGGGGACACTTGTACGGAGAGGAATTTTTAGGAATTTATTTTTAAAACTTTAATGAAATGAGATTTTAGGAAAGAAAGGAAGTTCGAAACTCTATATAATGAAGGAAGGAGAAGGATGAAGGATCTTCTTCTATTTGTGTAACGTTATGTTGCAGAAATATCTACTTGACTGACTTAACTTGTGGGAGTTGGGATACCCAGCTCGGTGAGGAGTGGTAGCTCGGCATTGCGAGGCGAGTTGGGAGCTAGTCGAAATCTCTGGATAGTGAGTGTGAGGCCCCTTTGCGGCTCGAGGGGCTAAGGGGGAAGAAGAATACCCATAGAATTGGCTAGGAGGTATCGATGAAGTCTCGACGGTCGACGAGCGAGAGTTGCATGGAGTGCGCGGGACGTCATTCAGAGCGGGTGATCAGGAAATGATACACTCTCTTCATTTTTGTATGGTATAATGTATTAGAACTTATGCTTGGATTTCTTATTTAATGGAAAAGTAAAATGATGTTTTTTTTTAAATTGGTGACTGAAACTTTCCTTAGCCTAGCTCGATGGTTGTTGACTCCCATGGCCTTTGTTTTCCCGCTTGTCTTGACCAACTTGCTGTGTTGATTGTGACCTTCATCGTTGTTTAGCCTTCATCCCTAGCTCACCAGTCCTCGCCCGAGAAGTCGGCCAGGAGCCTGATCTATGGTCATCGCCTTAGCGTTAAAAGACCTATGGATCTCAACACCCTGCTTTTCTATGAGAGGATGATGAGCGAAGGATGAACCTGTTAGCCTACTACCCTTGATGTTTGTCCCTGGCTGATTGTTGATTCCGCCATCTGGCAACGACCTCTGTGTGTGGATTATCTTGTGTCCTGGTTGGTTTTCTCTATGCCTTGACTGATAGAAACCCCGACAATCATTCCATGACCTTTCCCATCATATCCTTGCGTTATCTTACTGTTGTCTATGCTGTATTGGGGTTATAGCATTGGAAGCACGAATTGATTTCCGATCGGGAAATTTTTGGGTAATATGGCAATGAAAAAACAAAACGAATTGATTTCAGGTCTGCATTTGTATAATGGTATCCTGGAAATGGAAAAACGTTCTTATTTTTTATTCCTGTCTACACTGTATTGGTACTTTGGCAATGGGAAGAACGTTTGATTTCCTATCTGCATTTTATATTGGTGTCCGGAAGATGAAAAACATTTTTGTATTCCTGTCTGCATTGTATTGGTACTCTGGAAATGGGAAGAACGTTTGATTTCCTATTTTCATTTTATATTGGTGTCCGGGATATGAAAAATGTTTTTTTATTCTTGTCTGCATTGTATTGGTACTCTGGCAATGGGAAGAACGATTGATTTCCTATCTTCATTTTATATTGGTGTCTAGGACATGAAAAACGTTTTTGTATTCCTGTCTGCAATGTATTGGTACTCTGGCAATGGGAAGAATGTTTGATTTCCTATCTGCATTTTATATTGGTGCCCGGGAGATGAAAAACATTTTTTTTGTATTCCTGTCTGCGTGGCATTGGTATCCTGGCAATGGAAAACAAATTCATTTTCATGTCTGCATTTTGCCATCATTTTTCCCTTTTAAATGATGTTGGCAACATGGAGTTCCTTCTGGTGCGTTTTGGGCACATCATTCTACATATTTTAATTACAGATAGACATGAATGCCCTTCTGGTGTGTCCCTGTACATGTTTTTCCCTTTTAAAATGAGATTGTGATAGATAATTAATTACCCACAATTTTACCATTCAAAACATGTCTGAGATCATTGTTTAAATGCTCATGTTTTGCCATTTAAAACATGTCCGAGACCATTGTTTAATGCTCACGATTTTACCATTCAAAACATGTCTGAGATTGTTGTTTAAATGCTCACGTTTTGCCATTCAAAACTTGTCTGAGACCATTGTTTAATGCCCATGATTATTTCCTTTAAAAGTTGACTTTGATTGCTATTTACATACCCACGATTTTTCCTTTAGAATGTTGTCGGAGCTTGTTGTAATTACCCACGATTTTTCCTTTAGAATGTTACTAGAGCTTGCTATAATTACCCATGATTTTTGCCTTTAGAATGTTGACTGAGCTTGCTGGAATGACCACGAATTTACCAGAACCATTGCTATAGTTAATTGGCTTGTTAATTGCAATGTTAAATGCTATATTAATTTCCTTACTAAATGCCAGAACAATTGCTACAACACTGTGAATGGTCAACAGATTCCTACTTATTGATTAAATGCCGCAATGAGTTAAATGGTTAACAATTATGTAAATTGCCTTGTTTTTGCGCTATTAATTGTTATGTTAACCGTCATATAAATTGCCTCGCTACTGCTATATTTATTGTTATGTTAATTAACATGATAATCGCCTTGTTAGTGCAATAATACTTGTTATGAAAATAGTCATGCAAACTACCTTGTTATTGCTCAATTAATTGATTATGTTAATCATTATGTTAAATGCCTTGTTAACTGCTGTAATAAATTGTTATGTAACAGATATGTAATTACCTTGTTGATTTACTACAACAATGTTATTAGCTGGTAGTTTCCTCCTCAATGATAATAAACAGCTAGTGTGGTTAGTTCAATCATTATATATAGACTAATGTTGAGGTTTAATTGTTCATAAGTGCTATAGGTAGCATTCCACTTTAAGAATGTTAATGTTGTTATTCAAGTTTATGGTTAGTTGGATTTATAGATATCACCTAATTGGTAACCCAGACTCGCTAAATTTGAGTCACAATTCATGTTAAGTTCGGTGGGTAACTCATTGAATGATGGAATTTAGACTGGTTAATTGATCTGTAATTAACGCCAATTTAAGTCATAGATAACGTCCTTTAAGCCTTGATTAATGGTTGTTGTTTAATATTAACTAATGTTTGTACATGGTTTTGTAAACATTCAATGCGATTGGTTTTGCTCACTGTAATGGTTCTAGTTACTTGTGTAATTAATTTTTGGTTGTTAGGATGATTGTCCTTATCTTAGTAGGCTTGGTCTGCTTGTGTCGGGCGGGATGTAGACACCTCCTTGTTCCTCAGAATAGTCGCCAGCCCTGAGACCTTAAATGGTCAAAATCGATGGGAACTTGGGCTTGAGCGTTGTTTATGTGTCCTGGAGGTCCTAACCATTGCAGGGTAGGACAGGCGGGCAATCATTCTTATTTTTCGTCAGTTGAATGTCGTACATTGCTTCCAGGTGCTTGATGTGCTTTTATGTTAGGCCGTTATGTTGTTGTTGCGTGAGTTGCATGCATTGTGTCATCTTCATGTTGCGATGTTCAGTATAATGTCATTATTACCTTCATACACACACCAAAAAAATAAAATAAAAAATTAAGGGTGCTTTTACCGGTTGTACATCATAGGAGTCGTACTAGATGGGGATGTTACACGGTATGTTCTACCTCTATCTCTCCCAAATGACTTTGACAATAACGTCAAACAAGTTATATATGACCTTGGAAAATACACGAGGTAAGTAGCTACAATATATATGCAAAAACAAAAATTAGTTTTATTTTGTACTTGATGACATGTGTTTTACTTGTAATGTAATATGTATTATATGTTTTATTGAAACATGTTATTTTCTTGTGTTATGATCTGTAGATGGTTGTCATTGAAAGAAATCCACGAAGATGATATAAAGTATTGGAAGAGAGAAATTCCTCGGCTAATGTGTGAAATGCAGAAGTATCTACCTCCATCATTTTTCAATGCACAAGAACACTAGCTCATACACCAAGTTGAGGAGATTGAAATGCGTGGACCTATACACACAAGGTCAATGTGGATGGTGGAGAGGTACTTGAAATCATTGAATGCTTTGGTTAGACAAAGAGCACGTCCTGAGGGTTCTATTGTGGAGGGATATATGGTATATTAATCCATGGTGTATATTAGTCAGTATCTTCCTAAATTAGCAGTGCAAGCTACGCAGGTAGTGGATTGCATTTGGGATGTGAAATCCATCAAAAAATTTGAAAGGGATCAGTTGTTGGCGAAAGGTACAATGAAGAAAGTGAGAGGTAATTAAATTGTGGATATTTTTAATAAATACAAATTTTTCATTTTTTTGTGTATATGATCATACTCATTTAATATTTATTCTTTCATCATTTATTAATATTTCCCATGGTTATAACTAATATTTAATATTGGTGAATTGTGATTTTTTGATCGGTCAGTTGCTCAAGATTGGGATGCACTACATTTATATATTGCAAAAAATCTTGACTGGATAAAGGTATGGATTGATAGATGTAAAGAATGTCATGGCGGTAGGTTATCATGGAAAGACCTGCTTGAATTGGTTAGAAAATCTCTTCGTAACGGAGATTCCAATGTTACGTAGAGGGAAATAGATTTAGCGTATTGTTTGAAAGATGGAAAGGCAAGCAAATTCACCCCTTTTATTCAGTTATTTTATATTATATTAATGTGACTGTAGGTGTGTTTTTTTCATATTATACTTTCCAAGTTATATAAATTTGTTTATTATTAATTGACAATGGATATTTTACATGTCTAGCATATTGCAGTTGAAACACCACAAGTCTCTGTGTGTAACGACCCCTTCGTTGCGACTACAAGTGAAGCAGAAGTGCAAAGTTTTTTTTTTGTTTTTTTGTTTTGGAAAGAAAGTGATGACGACAACAGTTTAACCACACAACTGACGATAAACACAGGCACACAGTCCATGCAACATGAAACTATGACTCCACACATGGGCACACGAGAAACTGGGCGAAACGTGCGTAGAACAACAAGAAGAAAAATGACTACCCACCCAACGCAGACACAACCTCACCTACTCGCTAAGGGACAACATCCCCATCCTGACACAACTTCCTTGACAAACTAATACTAGAACCTCAAGGTGCACAAACCCAATGCATGGAGGCGTTACAACCCCTGTACCCAAAGCAACTACAATGAGCAATGCCCACAACGGAAGGTGCAAACTTCGACCAAGTTATCATTTTTCCTCTAACCAAAGGTGCACCATGATTCCCCAACATGAATCATGTCGTCGCCAAGGTGATAAGCATGATAGAATCCATGGCACAACACACACATCTAGAAAAAAAACCATGAAAACTATACCCACTCACCATGGTAATCAATTGAGAAGACGAAAGTGACATCAATCAAATTAATTTGAACGAATGTTCGGAGGAGACTAAGACCAACCTCCCCTTCCAATTCGACCTAAGGTGCAAGGCGCGCAATCAACAAGGTAACAGTTAGCCACTAATAGTTTTAATGGATAAAACTACTAGTCTCTCAACCAAAGCTTGCGCTAGAACCCACTACTACGCCGATAGCCAAAATGTCTATCAACCCTATTACTTCAACATTTATCTCCTATTATAATTTTTTTAAAGCTTTTATCAACTGGTAATACCAAAATTTATTATTATTTTAATTAACAAAACTACTTTTCACTTCCTCTTAGTTCACTTCACCTTAAGGGAGACATTATTTAATGTACTTAATTACGCGTGTTAGATATAGTAGCTAAGTAGGGTTTAATACTGATATAAAATGGTTTCGATTTTCTTGGACTGAACTTGTTGATTGGTAAAAACAAAAACTCTGACTAACCAATCACTACAATAAATGATTTGGCTACCTAGGTAACCATTAGGTGGCTGTCAAGAACAGGGCATGCTATCTAAATGTTATCATCTAGATATCAGTGAAATCACCTGACCTAAACGCTGCTATCAATATGCCAATAAAGGAATCCTGTCAAACTGCAAAAGGAAGCTCGTTGTCAATAAACATGCCTGGTCGCGGTCTCATTACCAGTAAAACGTAGTATATAGAACCGAGGGATAAATAAATTGCCCATGTAAGAAAATGAATCGCTGTAAGTGTAAGCACATAAATCATTGTGCATGTGTGTGCAATTAACTGCTGGCCAATTGAAGGAACTGATTCACCCACCATCTGTTATACGCTGGAAGAAAAAAACATAAAAACATAGGGATACAACTTGCAAATCGTGGTCCGTTTGGTAGGTGTAACGCAGTCTAAACGATGTGCAAAATCGTGGTCCGTTGGGCAAGGAAGGTGCAGTCTAAGACGCAACAAAATTATGGGCAGATGGCTGGTAAAACACAGTCTAAAATAAAGAACATCCACCACTACATAGGAAGAAATGAAAATGCCGCCATTTACAGTGAAAACGCCAAGACCAGTGTAGAGTAAAATCGTCATTAAAGGTGATAAACACTCAGAGTGAAATAGCCATTGAAAGTGATAATAGGCGGAGTGAAATCCCCATTACATTCCAATCATAGACCATCAATCCAATTAAAACGTTGTTGCTGTAAATTAATATGCCTTGCTGTCAATAGCATCGATCATTGTATAAGTGCGGTCAATATTATAAATTCTCTATGTAGATATGCCAAAAGTGCTGTCCAGATTGATAGTAAAAATCACGAGTCTAACAAGATTTATTAGGTGCAATTTTAGGGAGACGAGGCTCACCAAAAATTGTTGTTAATACATGACATAATGCTATCCTTCATTACCAATCAAGCAAACATTTTAAACGCTGTGTAGATACAGTAAATAATCGTCTGAGCACATAGAAACTAAGTTTAGAGCGGGTTACTTAGAGAACAAAACTCGCCTCCAGGCATTCGATTAGAGCATAAAAAATTATAGTCAATAAGTAAATCACAGTCTAATATATATGAAATTTCTGTCTAGAATGAAAATCGTGGTCATCTGTATAAACAAGTGTTGTATATCATATACCTAAAATTGCTCATCAATATAACTTAAATTTGATCATCAAACAAAGTCATCGAACTTAAAATCCCTGCGTATGATTGTAGCCATTATACAAAAAAAAAACGCAATCCCAGATGGTCATAAAACATAGGTAGCCAAGGTCAAATTTCCGATGTCATTCCAAGCATGAGTTACTGTCAACATCCAAACTATCCAAACGTAGTGAACAAAAAGGGTAATAGCTAACTTGCAAGGGTAAATCACAGACAAGTAAAAGGGTAAATCACTATCGTAATAAAATGGTACAATGTAGAGGGTATTACACGTTTCAGGGAAGGAAAGGATAAATAATTGCAGAAGTACTCATTCAAAAAAGGTGCAAGACAAACAATCAGCCAAGGACAAACAACAGAAGTAGACGACTAACAGGAACATCCTTCGCAAATCATCCACGCACATAAAAGCAGGGCATTGAGATCCATAGGTATATTAACGTCGAAGTGACGACCGTATATCAGGCTCCTGGTTGACTGCTCAGGCAAGGGCTGATGAGCTAGGGACGAAATTAAAAACAACCACAATCATCACAAACCAATAAAACATAGGGCGGTCAAGACATATCGAGAATCAAAGGCCATGGGAGTTAATCAATTGTCGAGCTAAAGGCTATGGGAAAATTTCAGTCATCAACTAGAATGCTAAGACAATCATTTTCCTTACCCAATTAAACATGCAGAACTAAAAGAATAAATCATACTAACAATCTACCATGCAGAAATAAGGGAAGCGTACCGTTTCCCTATCACCCGCTCTGAGTTGATGTCCCGTGCGCTCTGTGCAACTCCCGCTTGCCGACTGATCAGACTTCACAGGTACCTCCCAGCAAAGGGGCCACACACATTAACCAAAGAATCAACTAGCTCCCAGCTCGCCTTGCAAGGCCGAGCTACCACTCCTCACCGAGCTGGGTATCCCAACTCCACAAGCTAAGTTAATCAAGTATAGATTTCTGCAGCGTAACATTACGCATAACATAAGAGATCCATCTTCCTCCTCCTCCCTCCTTTATATAGATTTTCTAAGTCAATTAGTTTCCCAAATCCCTTTTAATTTATTGTTCATTAATTTAATTCATAATAATCCTCCCCGTACATGTGTCGCCCATCCCCTACATTCCTCCATAAATAAATAAATAAATTAATTAATTATCCCTATTTCCCTCACTCACCTAAAGGCACTCCTAGAATCGCTCCTAGGTGTCCCCATATCCCCTTACAAGTTTTAATGACTTTCCCCCTTATTAATTTACTAGTTGAGTTTAAATTAGAAAGTTCTTAAATGCTAGATATTCTTGTTCTGGAATTTGGGCAGGGGTATTGAATACCCCTAAACGGACCCATCTCGTCCATAGAAGTTGATTGTCTGTCCATGCAGGTCGAAGGGTTTGAAGGAGAGCCCTGATCAATAGGTCCTTAAGTTAGACTATCTGTTTTTTCCTTGTGTTTCCCCTTTGATTTTTTTATGTTTCCTGCTTTTTACTAGTTTCCTAATTATTTTAGATTTCCCTCTTTCCCTTTGTATTTAAATTCAAAAAGGCATGTGCAGAAACTTACCCCTTTTCTTTTTAATGAATAAAATTTTAATTAGCATAATATAGTAAAACAATTATTTCCCCTTTTTAAATTTTATCCCAAATGATTTTTATAAATAAATTTAATTGTTTACCCCCTTCTTGTCACAATATTAATGAAGATTATCATTATTATTTATTATATTTTTATTTTTATATACATATCTTTTTATAAATAGACAAATTTTTTATCACAAGTATAATTTAGGCCTAGACTTTATTTTCCTAGGCTGGGTGACATTTTATTCAGGAGAAAAATTTTAAATCTTCCTTAACATGTTATTCATCCTAAATCCATCTAGGTTTATCTAATTATTAAATAACAACTCAATGTTCCCTTCAGGACACACCACGTGCTCCAAGGGTGCCACTCGCCTCTTTCCATTTTTCTTGTGTGACGTGCCCTTCAGGACGCACCACGTGCTCCAAGGGTGCCACTTGCCTCTTTCCATTTTTCTTGCACGACGTGCTCCAAGGGTTCCACTCACCTCTTTCCATTTTTCTCATGCAACGTGCCCTTCAGGATGCACGACGTGCTCCAAGGGTGCCACTCGCCTCTTGAATGAATTGGTAGACATAAAAAACCCCTGGAGTCAATACTTCGCCATGTGATCTTATGGGAGACTAAGGGCATCTAAGGAATAAGGCCCCTGCCTTATTGTGTGCCCTTTAGAATCATCGTGAGTGATTGTCACAGTCTGCCCTCATGACATCGTGGGTCCTCTCAAACTAGGTAACCGTTAACCTACAGTTCGAGCCATGATGGGAGTGCTAGTAGGCTATGGTAGGGCTATTGAACACACCTCTCCCTCAACATCTCTGGTAGTCGAGCGTGACCCCTCTACTCCACATGTGAGTCTAGTCGACAAGATATCGTCAGCCTGCATCATCAACGGATCATGTCAGAAATATATCCATAATCATATCATCTAATCAGATGAACTAATGTCACATATAAAACAATCAAACCCCAATAGTTCACTACCCAACTCAATTCGAAGTCCAAGGGGTTCCATCAATGCCTCTGCATCCTCGAGGTCCAAAATCCTGCACACTTAGTAAAACTGAGTCAATAGCACCTGTCTATGTCATTGCAACAAAACAACATGTCAACAACCCATAACGCCTCATAATCAAAATCAAATGTTTAATAGTATAATAATCTGGATCACTTGTGAGCAAGTGTCCTCAAAGAATAAGTTTGCTTAGTGCGCGCGAGAGAGGGATGTTACATACACCCCCTCTTGGTATAAACTTCGTCCTGAAGTTTCACAGTATATAAGTGCCGAAATAATGTGTATCATGGTATCATAAGTCTATCTATTCAACAAAATGAAAATTGCTGACGCATATCATATGCGTCCTCTGAAGTCGCTGAGTGAGAACTATAGTTTTCCCACTAGACCTTGACGTCATCTACTATTCAACACCATAGCAGTCGAATGCGATGATCCAAGATGCGGATCTGCTCACCCATGAGCGCCCCCTCATCTGATACCTGCAAGGAACTCATGCCAATAACAAGTGTAGGATCATTAAAATAATGTCTCAAAACAGATACATGAAAAACATTGTTCATACGCCTCAAAGAATCAGGCAAGGCTAGTCGATAGGCCATGAGCCCCTTTCTTTCCATGACCTCGAAAGGTCCCACGAATCTAGGAGAGAGTTTAGCTCCCTTTCCAAACTTGATCAAACTCTTATGCGGTTTTACCCACAAGAAAACTCGATCGCCAACCTCGTAACTACGGTCGACATAGTGCGTATCGACATAACTCTTCTGTCGGTCCTACGCTTCTTTCATCCTTTGTCTTATTGTTTGCATTTTCTCTTCCATTTCTTGGATCACTTTTGGTCCCACCAGGATCCTATCCTCAAGCTGATCCCAACTCAAAGGCGTCTGACATGGTCGCCCATAAAGAAACTCAAAAGGCACCATATTAATGGTGCTTTGGTAACTGTTGTTATAAACGAATTCCACTAGTGGCAAGAATTCCTCCCAATGCTTTAGTTGGTCCATCACGTACATGCGCAACATGTCCTCCAAGGTCTAGTTCATTCATTCAGTCTGCCCTTCAGTCTCCGGGTGATACGTAGTACTGAAGTTAAGTTGGGTTCCCAAGGCCTCTTGGAAACTCGTCCAAAATCTCCCGGTAAACACCGATCCTCGATCAGATATAATCCTCTTAGGCATGCCATGCAGCCTCATGATCTCACTGATTAAAACTCTAGCTATGTCAGGTGCCTGATACGTTGTACGCATAGGAATAAAATGAGCACTCTTCATCAAAGTGTCTACTACTACGAAAATCAAGTCATGTCTCCTTGCCGTCAGTGGCAATCCAACAATAAAATCCATCAAAATAATCTCCCATTTCGATTCCGGAACAGTGTGCGGTTGTAGTAATCCTGCTAGATGTCTATGTTTGGCCTTTACCTGCTAACATTCTAGACATCTCGCCACATAGTTGACTATGTCTGCCTTGGTTCCCTTCTAGAAGAATAAGGGTTTAAGGTTCACCCTCATCTTCGTGACTCCCGGGTGAGCCATGTATACTTCTCTATGAGCCTTGCTTAGGATCAAGCTCCTCAACTCATTGTTTGGTGGTACGTAAATCTGATTTTTAAACCTCAATAATCCATCATCGTCAAACGTAAATCCTTCAAATCTTGGTACCATCATTGTGTTTTGTCCGATAAAACCCTCGACCTCCTTGTACCAATCATCATTACATTGTAAAGTTAGAATCTTTTCCCATAGATTTGTCTGAAGAGGCAACATCGAAAATATGCGTGGTCTCCAACTCAATGCATTTTCCACTCAGTTCACTGTTCCTTTTATGTAAGTAATATTGAAGTCATACTCGCTAAGCAATTCCGACCAACGCCGTTGTCGTGCGTTCAAGTCTCTTTGCGTAAAGATGTGTTGTAGTCCATAGTGGTCCGTCTTTAGTTCAAATTTTCGTCCAACAAGGTAGTGCCTCCAAACCTTCAAGGCATAAACAATGGCTAACAACTCCAAATCGTGCATCACGTAGTTCTCCTCATGCCTTCTCAGTTTCCTCGAGAGGTGAGTGATTACTCGACCGTCTTGCATCAAGACTCCACCTAAGCCTTCGTTGGATGCGTTAGTGCATACCAAGAAGTCCGCATCCATGTCAGGGACCTTTAGTATCGGTGTTGTTGTCAACAACTCTTTGAGCCTCCAAAATGCTTCCACGCATTTCTCGGTCCCAACAAACTTCTTGTTCTTCTTCTGCAATTCCGTGATTGGATTTGATATCTTCAAAAATCCCTCAACGAACTGTCGATAGTATCCTACTAAACCCATGAAGCTACACACTTCTGGGACATTCATCGGTGCAAGCCATTCCATAATAGCCTCGACCTTTGATGGATCCATGGAGATACCTTCGTCGGAGATTACATGCCCTAAGTAGTGAATCTTCGATTGATAAAACTAGAATTTGGACAACTTCCCAAATAATTTGTGCTCTCACAGACACTATAGTACCAAGCGCAAGTTCTCTTCTTGCTCCTCCGTCGTCCAAGAGTAAATAAAAATATTGTCAATGAATACTTGGACGAACTTGTCCAAGTACTCACAAAACACCCCATTCATCAAACTCATAAGTACCCCAAGGGAATTTGTTAGTCCAACGGTAGAACAATCAAATCGTAATGTCCAAACCCCATATTAAAGGCGGTCTTAGGGACGTCATCCTCCTTGATCCGTAACTGGTGATACCCTGATCACAATTTGATCTTTGAAAACACCATCGCACCCTTCATCTGATCGAATAGATTATCAAACCTTGGCAATGGATATTGATTCTTGATCGTTTCCTTGTTCAATTGACGGTAGTAAATGTAGAGTCTCCATGACCCATCCTTATTTCGTAAGAAGTAATAGGTGCACCCACGGTGACACCCTCAGACGTATAATTCTCAGGACCAACAATTCTTTCAGTTTCATTCTCAACTCTTGTAACTCTATGGTCGACATTCGATAAGGCGTTCTAGCTATTGGTTCAGTCCCCGGTTTTAGGTCTATAGTAAACTCCAATTCCCTCTCTGACGACATTCTAGGTAACTCCTATGGGAAGATGTTCACAAACTCTCTCACCACAGGAGGGTGTTCTAGATCTTTCACTACTCCCTTCTGTTTTAACGCAAGGATCACATAAAGCTTACATCCCTTGCGCATGCTCTTTCGTAGCTGCAATTAAGAGATGAACCTTAGGGAAACTCCTTGGTTTCGTCCTATAATCACGTGTCTCTTTCCCTCGTCATCGACCAAGATCAACCGTTTCGTCTTATAGTTGAGTATCACCTCATGTGATTCCAACCGGTCCGTACCGATCATGACGTCATAAGATCCTAAGATCATGACGTATAGGTTTGCCTTGGTGAAAAACTCTCCCAGGTTAAGGGTACAACCTGTAACCTTTCCTCCAACCTTCTGTTTGGATCCTGAAGCCATCTCTATAAAGCTAAACTCATCCTATTCGACTGTATTTACCTTAATCCTTTTTAGCACTACACCATAGATGAAACTCTCGGTAGCACCAGAATCTATCAATACTAAGGGTCTGGTCAGCGACAGTACCTAACGTCTCGAGCACAGTTGAATGGTGCTCTGCCTGGCGTTTATTCAACACTGCACAAATCTGATGGGCCTTGCCTAAGTCTCCCATGGTAGTGGGTCCAACTGATCCATATGCTCTAATCCTCTTCATTGGGCAGTCGCGCTAGAAATGTGGTTCCCCACATTCCAACATAATTTCTTCGGTCCAGTAATCCTGGTACCTGAAGTAGAAGCTGAATTCCAACGCTAAGTCCAACAAAAACCTGTTGACCTTAAGTTTCTTGGTAAGGGTGTGGAGCATACCGAAGTAGCTCCAAATATGGGCCTCGTACTCAGGCACCGTACGACCACCCTGTCATAAGGAGTTTGAACTCGTCGAGCCGACACTCGACGAATTCCTTAGAATATACCTCTCGTGGAACTATTCCTCGAACAGTTCCCATGACACGTCGTCGACAACTAGGTTCAAATGTGGTAGGAGCATCTTCTGCCATATAAGAGTGTTCCCTCTTTAGTTGAAAGACCACCATGCAGACCTTCATGCTGGTGGTTGTAATCACGAAGCGTGAAGCACAACGCCTTGCTCTACAACCATGCCTCAACGACACAGTCATCCGCAACACTTGTGGACTCGAGAAATCAACTCTCTCGAGTTCTCAGTGGATGCTAATGGTACTAGCTAGGTCACGCCATGGACCCTCAAGGGTATAGGTGCCCTAGCCTCATTTCATTATTGATGGTGAATCAAGGCCTCTGACCATCTCTAGAAGGACCCTTGTTAGACAATCATCATCCCTTACAACAATACAATCCAACCCAAGGGATTTTTCCTCCCCCATGGGGTTATACTTCGAGGGTGCAGACACTTCTGGAGGTGTCGCACCTCCTTCCACAACCTAAGTGGCGTCCTCTAGTCGAGATCACCGCATGGATACGTTAAAATTTTAATGAGGGCTAGGTTAAAACTCAAAGGTTTACTGCAGTGGAAACCCTGGTGATCCATAGTCGCAGGGTTGAACCCGCTCTGATACCACATGTAATGACCCCTTTGTTGTGACTACAAGTGAAGCAGAAGTCCAAATATTTTTTTTTTGTTTTAGAAAGAAAGCGATGACGACAACAGTTTAACCACACAACTGACGACGAACTTAGGCACGCAGTCCATGCAACATGCAACTATGAATCCATGCACTGACACAAGAGCAACTAGGCGAAACGTGCGTAGAACAACAAGGTGAAAATGACCACCCACCCGATGCAGACACGACCTCGCCTACCAGCTAAGGGAAAACATCCCCATCCGAACAAAACTGCCTTGATGAACCAAGACTAGAACCTCAAGGCGCATGAACCCAACGCATGGAGGTGTTACAACCCCTGCACCCAAAGAAACTACAATGAGTAATGCCCATAACGGAAGGCACAGACTCTGATGAAGTTATCATTTTGCCTCTAACCAAAGGTGCACCATGATTCTCCAACATGAATCATGTTGTCGCCATGTGATAAGCATGATAGAATCCATGACACAACACACACATCTAGACAAAAACCATGAAAACTATACCCACGCACCCTGGCAATCAGTTGAGAAGACCCAAGTGACATCACTTGAATTAATTTGCACGAATGTTCGAAGGAGACCAAGACCAACCTCCCCTTCCAACTCGACCTAAGGCGCAAGGCGTGTAATCGCCAAGGTAACGATTAGCCACTAATAGTTTTAATGGATAAAACTACTAGTCTCTCGACCAAAGCTTGTGCCAGAACACATTACTACACCGATAGCCAAAATGTCTATCAACCCTATTACTTCAACATTTATCTCCTATTAGAAAAATTTTAAAACTTTTATCAACTGGTAATACCAAAATTTATTATTATTTTAATTAGAAAAACTGCTTTTCGCTTCCTCTTAGTTCGCTTCACCTTAAGGGAGACATTATTTAATGTACTTAATTATGCATGTTAGATATAGTAGCTAAGTAGGGTTTAATACTGATATAAAATGGTTGCAATTTTCTTGGACTGAACTTGCTGATTGGTAAAAACAAAAACTGTTACTAACCAATCACTACATAAAAATGATTTGGCTACCCAGGTAACCATTAGGTGGCTATCAAGAACAAGGCACGCTGTCTAAATGCTATCATCTGGACATTAGTGAAATCGCCTAACCTAAACACTGCTATCAGTATGCTAATAAATGAATCCTATCAAACTGCAAAAGGAAGCTTGCTGTCAATAGACATGCCTGGTCGCGGTCTCATTACCAGTAAAATGAAGGATATAGAATCAAGGGATAAATAAATTGCCTGTCTAAGAAAATGAATCATTGTTAGTGTAAGCACATAAATGGTTGTGCATGTGTGTGCAATTAATTGCTGGCCAATTGAAGGAACCGATTCACACACCCTCTGTTAGATGCTGGAAGAAAAAAAATAAAAACGCAGGGATACAACTTGCAAATCAGGGTTCGTTTGGCAGGTGTAACGTAGTCTAAACGACGTGCAAAATCGTGGTCTGTTGGGAAAGGAAGGTGCATTCTAAGCCACAACAAAATCGTGGGCAGATGGTTGGTAAAATGCAGTCTAAAATAAAGAACATCCACCACTACACAGGAAGAAAGGAAAATGCCACCATTTACAGTGAAAACGCCAAGACCGGTGCAGAGTAAAATCGCCATTAAAGGTGATAAACACGCAGAGTGAAATATCCATTGAAAGTGATAATAGGCGGAGTGAAATCGCCATTACATTCCAATCGTAGACCATCAATCCAATTAAAACGTTGTTGTTGTAAATTAATACGCCATGCTGTCAATAACATCGATTGTTGTATAAGTGTGGTCAGTATTATAAATTTGCTGTGTAGATATGCCAGAAGCACTGTCCAGATTGATAGTAAAAATCGCGGGTCTAACAAGATTTATTAGGTGAAATTTTAGAGAGATGAGGCTAACCAAAAATTGTTGTTAATACATGACATAATGCTATCCTTCATTACTAATCAAGTAGACATTTTAAACGATGTGTAGATACAGTAAATAATCGTCTGATCACATTGAAACCGAGTTTAGAGAGGGTTACATAGAGAACAAAACTCGCCTCCAGGCATTCGATTAGAGCATAAAAATTTACAGTCAATAAGTAAATCACAGTCTAATATATATGAAATTTCTGTCTAGAATGAAAATCGTGGTCATCTGTATAAACAAGTGTTTTCTATCATATACATAAAATCGCTCATCAATATAACTTAAATTCGATCATAAAAAAGTCACCGAACTTAAAATCCCTGCGTAGGAATGTAGCCATTACACAAAAAAAAAATGCAATCCCAGATGGTCATAAAACATAGGTAGCCAAGGTCAAATTTCGGCTATCATTCCAGGCATGAGTTACTGTCAACATCCAAACTGTCCAAACACAGTGAATAAAAAGGGTAATAACTGACTTGCAAGGGTAAATCGCAGACAAGTAGAAGGGTAAATCATTGCCGTAATAAAATGGTACAATGCAGAGGGTATTACACGTTTCATGGAAGAAAAAGATAAACAATCATAGAAGTACTCATTTGCAAAAGGCGCAAGACAAAAAATCATCCAAGGACAAACAACAGAGGTAGACAACTGACAGGAACATCCTTCGCAAATCATCCACGCACAGAAAAGCAGGGCGTTGAGATCCATAGGTCTATTAATGTCGAAGCAACGACTATAGATCAAGCTCCTGACCGACTGCTCAGGTGAGGACTTATGAGCTATTGACAAAAGGAAAAACAACCGCAATCATCACAAACCAATAAACCATAGGGCAGTCAAGACATGTCGGGAATCGAAGGCCATGGGAGTCAATCAATCATTGAGCTAAAGGCTATGGGAAAATTTCAGTCATCAACTAGAATGCTAAGACAATCATTTTCCTTACCCAATTAAACATGCATAACTAAAAGCATAAATCATACTAACAATCTACCATGTAGAAATAAGGGAAGCGTACCGTTGCCCAATCGCCCACTCCGAGTTGATGTCCCGCACGCTTCGTGCAACTCCCACTTGCCGACCGATGAGACTTCACCGGTACCTCCCAGCCAACGCTAGGGGTAGTCTTCTTCCCCCTTTTCCTCCCAAGCCACAAAGGGGCCATGCACACTAACCAGAGAATCAACTAGTTCCCATCTCACCTCGTAAGGTCGAGCTACCACTCCTCACCGAGCTGGGTATCCCAACTCCCACAAGCTAAGTCAGTCAAGTATAGATTTCTGCAATGTAACGTTACACATAATAGAAGAGATCCATCTTCCTCCTCCTCCCTCCTTTATATAGATTTTCTAAGTCAATTGCTTTCCCAAATCCCTTTTATTTTATTGTTCATTAATTTAATTCATAATAATCCTCCCCATACACGTGTTGCCCATCCCCTACATTCTTGCATAAATTAAATTCATTCATTAATTAATTATCCCTATTTCCCTCACCCAGCTAAAGGCACTCCTAGAATTGCTCCTAGATGTCCCCATATCCCCTTACAAGTTTTAATGAATTTCCCCCTTATTAATTTACTAGTTGAGTTTAAATTAGAAAGTTCTTAAATGCTAGATACCTTACTAAGTTAGACTATCTCCTTTTCCCTTGTATTTCCCCTTTAATTTTTTTATGTTTCCTACTTTTTCCTAGTTTCCTAATTATTTTAGATTTTCCTCTTTCCCTTTTTATTTAAACTCAAAAAGGCATGTGTAGAAACTTACCCCTTTTCCCTTTTTCTTTTTAATGAATAAAATTTTAATTAGCATAATATAGTAAAACAATTATTTCCCCTTTTTAAATTTTATCCCAAATGATTTTTATAAATCAATTTAATTGCTTACCCCCTTCTTGTCACAAGATTAATGAATATTATCATTATTATTTATTTTATTTATATTTATATATATATATATATATATATATATATATATATATATATATATAAATAGATAATTTTTTTATCACAAGTATAATTTAGGCCTAAACTTTATCTTCCTAGGCTGGGCGACATTTTATTTAGGGGAAAAGTTTTAAATCTTCCTTAACATGTTATTCATCCTAAAGCCATCTAGGTTTATCCAATTATTAAATAACAACACGACGTGCCCTTTAGGACGCACCATGTGCTCCAAGGGTGCCACTCGCCTCTTTCCATTTTTCTTGCGCGATGTGCCCTTCAGGATGCACAACGTGCTCCAAGTGTGCCACTCGCCTCTTTCCATTTTTCTTACACGACGTGCCCTTCAGGACACACCACATGCTCCAAGGGTGCCACTTGCCTCTTTCCATTTTTCTTGTGCGATGTGCCCTTTAGGACGCACGACGTTCTCCAAGGGTGCCACTCGCCTCTTGACTGACTTGGTAGACATCAAAAACCCCTGGAGTTAATACTCCACCAGGTGATCTTGTGGGAGACTAAGGGACTATAAGGAATAAGGCCCTTGACTTATTGCGCACCCCTTAGAATCATCATGAGCGACTGTCATAGTTTTCCCTCATGACATCATGGGTCCTCTCGAACTAGGTAATCGTTAACCTATAGTTTGAGCTACAACGAGAGTGCTAGTAGGTTGTGGCAGGGCTACTGTCCACACCTCTCCCTCACTATCTCTGGTATTCGAGTGTGACCCCTCTACTCCACATGTGAGTCTGGTCGACAAGCTATCGTTAGCCTGCATCATCAATGAATCATGTCAGAAATATATCCATAATCATATCATCTAATTAGATGCATTAATATCACATATAAAAAAATCAAACCCCAATAGTTCACTCCCCGACTCGATCTGGAGTCCAAGGGGTTCCATCGATGCCTCTGCATCCTCGAGGTACAAAATCCTGCACACTCAGTAAAAATGAGTCAATAACGCCTATCTATGTAAATGCATCAAAACAACATGTCAACAACCCATAACACCTCATAATCAAAATCAAATGTTTAATAGTATAATAATTCAGATCACTTGCGAGCAAGTGTCCTCAAAGAATAAGTTCACTCAGTGTGCGTAAGAGTGGGATGTGACACTGTGGTGCAATGGTCATAAATTTTGCATCAAACATTTGGATGAAACCAGAAAAACTTCTGATGGTGGGATAACTGCAGTATTCCAGGTCATTAATGTTTCCTCTAGGAGTGACAAACGTCCTCGAGAATTTGAAAATAGATGCTATGGGTTTTTGAATGATATAATTGAGTGTGACTTTAATTCCTTCAAATTATTTTTGTTCGATGTCAAATGGTATAGGTTACGAATGCATGAACATGATGAGGAAAGAACCATTATTCAACATGCCAATGGATTTCCAATGATTAAAACAATAGTTTTTGAAAAAACAAATGACCGCTATGTTTTTCCAAGTCGATGTGAACAAGTCTTTTACTCAAAGGTTCCAGGTAAGAGGGATTGGTCATTTGTTGTTAGATATGATCCAAGAGGAAGGCCAATAAAGTATATTGTAGATGAGGAAGATGATATTGAAGAAGAAGATGATGTAGAGCTAGAGAAGGAAGAATATGGGTCGACAGATGAAGAAGACAAAGAAGATGAACTAGGCACATGAGACAATGCACCAGTTCTTGATGATGATATCGGTGAAGATATGCTTGAAAATGCCATTGATGATGATGATGATATCATCAATCCTTTCAACATTGTTTCTGAACCGGATGTTGATACAAATATCAAGTTGGATGATCAAGAAGAAGATACCGAAGAAGGATGATACAAATGTTGCATTGGGCAATGAGGTACAGAACTATATATTTTAATTTGTATGAATTATTCTCTTTAAACAATTTTTAATTATGTGGGTTAATTACATGTTTTAAAGTTTTATTTCATTTTTGTTTTGGTAGTTTCTATGCATGATTACTATGTTGATTTTGTTTTTTTCTATTTTATATATTGGGTATTGGGGAATTGAGAGCAATGTGAGGAGGGGATGGGCCATATGAGCTTCCACCTTCATGTGGGTGGCCTTGTTTATTAGAGGATAAATTATTCTCGAAACCAAGAGAATTTCATTCATTCATCTTTATACTCAAAGATCACTCACAGACCCACTCTATATATCGTCTCATCTCGTCATCGTTTCGTTTTAATTTTCTGATCGGTTGAATTTTAAAGGAAACAACTATTAAAAGACATTATACTAGGGCTAGAGTACATGATGGGCAACAATGACCTATGAATGGGGCCAACATTGAATTTTTTTAAAAATGTTTCTGTATGCACCGAAATTTGACATGGATACTCTGTTCACATTTGACATGCACTGAAATTTGGCATGGATAGTCTGTTCCATGTCAAATTTCAAGATAGTTCCAACAACAATTCTATAGAAGGGAACTTGCATGTCGAATTTCAAGATAGTTCCGACAACGATTCTATAGAAGGGAATGATGAATGATGACAATGAGAGGTGCAACATGATTAACGTTGATGCAAATGTGGACGATCTCAAATATTATGTTGGGACATCATACATCCTTGAGTCTTGAAACCCTCCCATACTGTTAAGGCACATGTCTAGTCTAACCATGTCAAATTTTGATGCATACATGCACATATTGAAGAAATTTCAATGTTGGCCCCATTCACCCCTCACTATGCGGGGTCGGTGCATGAAATTTGTGGTGGTTGAATTGGAAGTTCCATGACATTTCAAGAGAGTTCCAACAAAGATTGTACAGATGGAAAAAATGACATTTGACAATGAGACACCCATTATGAACGTTGTTGCAAACATGGATGATCTCAAAGATTATGTGTCCGGGACATCAGACATCCTCGAGTCTTGAAACCCTCCCATACCGTCAAGACATGTGTTTAGTCTAACCATGTCAAATTTCGACACATACATGTACAGTTTGAAGAAATTTCAACGTTGGCCCCATTCACTACTCACTATGTAGGGTCAGTGCAAGATGACATTTGTGATGGGTGTATTGGATGAGCCATGACATTTCAAGAGAGTTCTGAAAAAGATTCTATAGATGGAAATGAAGAATGATGACAATGAGACATCCATTATATTGAACATTGATGTAAACATGGATGATCTCAAATATTATGCGGGGACATCAAACATCCTTAAGTATTGAAACCCTCCCATACCTTCAAGGAAACTATCTAGTCTAACCATGTCAAATTTTGATGCATACGGGCACATATTGAAAACATTTTAACGTTGGCCCCATTCACTGCTCACTATGTGGGGTCAGTGGAAGAAATTTGTGATGGGTTTATTTGAAGTTCCATGTCAAATTTCAAGATAGTTTTGACAACGATTCTATAGAAGGGAATGTCGAAAGATGACAATGAGAGGTGTGCCATGATGATCGTTGATGAAAATGTGGACGATCTCAAAGATTATGTTGGGACATCATACATCCTTGAGTCTTGAAACCCTCCCATACCGTCAAGGCATGTGTCTAGTCTAACCATGTCAAATTTCGATGCATACATGCACATATTGAAGAAATTTCAACGTTGGCTCCATTCACTGCTCACTATGCGGGGACTAGAATTGTACCTCGGACCTTTGATGCACATGCAAGTTAAAAATTGAGAATCTAGATTTTTACCATGGACCTTTGATGCATAATTGTCTTGGCATGTGACAACCTCCCATCAATGATGCACCAAGATTGTACCTCCTTATTTCGTGAAATGAAACCATTTACCCTAATTTATCGAGTAATAATTTGTCATTTTGTGATTAATCCCTCACGTAGTCACCTTCACCGATCGGATCCATGGACCTTGGAGCCTTGAGGAGGACATGGTGCTCCACAACCTGGTGGAAAAATACAAGCCACATAACTGGTCTTAGATAGGAAAGTGATGGAAAAATACAAGCCACAAAACTAGTCTTAGATAGGAAAGGGGATTGTTTGCCAAAACAACGGAGGAAGGAGAAACGGATTTTGGACAGAAAATGAAATACTCGTCCTACTCCATGTACTCTCCATATAATCTCCACGTACTCCATCATCCTTTGCTAGAAGTCCATTTGTGTTGAATGCATGGTAGTGTTGTTGACAATCATGTGTCTTATAACTGGAAGTGCCATTGTGATCCAATCCCAATGCATATGGATTTACTGCTTTTTTTTCTCTATGGTTTTAAATAGTTGTTGCTTCGGCCATCGAGATTGAAAGAGCAAGGATTTTCCCAAACAACCACATGTGAAAATATGTGTACTGTCTTACACGGTGTATACAATATAATCCGATTTTTCAAAACTTCAAAATCTTAATATCTCCACAATTTTTTTTTTTTATAAACAACTAATTAAATTTAAAGTTATTACAGTGAAACAGAGTTTTAACTAGAATATATAAGTTTGACTCTATCTTTCAAATTTAGTATACTCAATCATATAAGTTTTACTTTATCTTTCAAACTTAGTTCAAAAGAATTTTATAGATTGAAACTAACGAACAAATTTTAGGAACCACTCATTTTTGGACATCTATGAATCAGAGTATAGTTCAAAAGGCACACATGTTAAGCTTGTAATTAAAGTATATACTAGAGATTTGTTGTGCATATTGACTAATATACGAGGATAGATTATATATTATTGATATTTGCTTTGCATATTGACTAATATACAAGGAGAGATTACATATTAGTTGATATCGTTGATATATCGGTTTTTATTGTAATCTCATTATTAGTAAATGCTACCATGAGTCTCACTATTGAGATCAAAGAAACATTTTCTATCCTTGTATGTAATACCATTAAAACTTGTTCCATATATAGTTAGTTTGGAAAATTGTTCCATATATAGTTATTTCGATGGTTTTTTACTATAAACTCACTAGTAATAAATTATATCGTCGGGATTTGAACGTGGTGTCTCAATAACAAATGCATTACAATGAGTTGCTTGAAATAGAAGAATTCTGATTTAAATATTTGTACTAATAACCACACTAAATCTTTGTCGCTTGACAGTCAAAGGGAAGTTTTCCAATAAGAAACATTGGCTAATGTATGCTTGGATATCATGGAAAAGATACTAGCCAACCAAGTGGAGGTAGGGCAAGAGACGGATGGGGATAATTGACATAGTATTTAATGAGTTGATAATATGATTAATAACATAGCTAACTCTCCAACAATGCAACAATTCTAAAATTATTTTAAATCTATAATATACAAAACATTAAATACTTTGTAAACAAGAAAACCTCTACTTTGTAGACATTAAAAACTTCATCTGAATTTGACGTTGTAGCTAATGAAATGTTGTCGAATTCCTGTTGACGTGGATGGATGCTTTCACGTGAGAATGACTCATACCGGTTTCAAGCTTCTATCTCCTCGCTAATATATTCTCGTTAAGCTACTCCAACAACTACATGCTTCAACAATAGTCATATTTACTTTGTCACAATGAGTAATCTTGGAAACAGATTTACTTTGTCACAATGAGTAGGAACTTACTGCCCTTTGCAACTCCACTTGTTTGATTTTGGAACTCACATAAACACCATGACATCACCATGATTTATTTTGGAATGTATGTATATATGCATCTATGGCGTCCTAATATTCTAAAGAGAAGCTCAAGGTCAAAGGCCCATTTAAAGGAAGGACTTAGCACATGCATGATAAGGTTACACCGAGTACAATCTCAATATTCTACCATGGTTTTGATGAAGAAGAGAACAAGTGGATTACTTAGAATTTCTAATCTTATTTATGAGATTAGATTGATATATTGGTCATCAATTTTGATTAATTTTTAATATTCATTGAGCTTTATGTTTATTAAAATTAAAATTTAGATTTTTATTACAATAATGTTAAACTTAAGTCTTTATTACAATAATGATTTTTCATCTTAATTACTAAATTACAATTCAACATTTGTTGATTTCTTAAATCTATCCTGCATCTCAAAAACTTTATCCAATGTAATTACACCTCTGACAATAACATTAGTTTTGATATTGTTCAAGTTTTTATCCTCTCTTAACAAGGCTTTCTCATGTTCCTCATCATCAATGGAAATATCCTTGCAATATCCTTAAAGGTTCTCTGGTTTGTAAGAGACTCTATAATCTATTCATCACCCTCAAAGACTCTCCAGTTGGCAATGTTGTTTGAAATTGAAGGTCAATACAACAATTGAACAATGAACCTACTAGCCTCAAAATATTCTAAAGGTGATAACCTAGAGGTTGCAGTAGCTAAGGAATCTGCTACTCTATTTTCAGATATAGGGACAACACCTATATTGAATCCTTTTGTGAATCAATGGAGATCTTCTCGTGAGAATATCTTTTGGAATATTTATGGAGAGATTCTTATTGGTGTGGATCCCTTGATCATGATTGGAGATCTATTTTGAGGAAGAAAGAGAGAGGAGGATCTCATGGATGCATCAAAGTTTCGGTAATGTAAGAGATCTTGACGGAAAAAGTCTATGAGCTTCAGAAACCCTAGTTTCTGAGGTATACTCGGGCTGTAATGGGCCATGGCACGTGCACACGCGGGCTGTATGAGGACATGGTGCATATGGTGGATAGAATGATGAAGACTTTTGTTTGAGTTGGTGCCAAGCTCTTGGATGATGAGGCAGGTTCCATATCTTCATTCTATGGCCTTAGATCTATCATTGAGACACTGGTATGACTACATTATTGTCTTTATGAATACTATTGTTTTATGTGATGGGAATTCTTAGGGAATTATTGGTATGGCTTCTATGATGTGGTTCAGTTTGGTTGATTTGGTTGATGGAGTGATCAATACTCTTATGATTT
Source organism: Picea glauca (assembly GCA_000966675.3). Classification (NCBI taxonomy): domain Eukaryota; kingdom Viridiplantae; phylum Streptophyta; class Pinopsida; order Pinales; family Pinaceae; genus Picea; species Picea glauca. The sequence continues at coordinate 486,713 of JZKD02S1673178.1, forward strand.
AGTGGTGACATGATTGCTATGGTATACTAGATGCTTATACATGTTTGAGATAACATTCGTATTGATCTATTGTGGAGCATGAGCAAGATATTGGAGAGCTTGGAGATGTTGTGACTAGCTATGGGTCAGTTTGGACAGTGGAAGATAGAAGAGAAAGTGATTGCAGGTTGTAGAGGATATGATCATGTGAAGCAAAGCAAAACCCTAGTTTCTTAGAAGCATACACATGTTGCATTATACACTAGTTCCGCGCACACGTGGGCTATAGTGAGCCAGGGCGCGTACACACGTGGGCTACACTACTGACAGGTCACGTACCTGTTGACATATTGATATCTGTTGAGGATTGTTGCCTCATCTTAGTTGGTGTTGAGGGTGTAAGTTGAGTCTTGCATTATAAAGCTGGTGCTCTTGTAGAGTTGTACTCTATTCAGTTGTTGCTGATAAACCCCGGTTTGTTGTCCATAATAAAAGAAAAAATTGTACATACATCTTGTGTTCTTTGTGTTCCTCGTGGTGATGACTTGTTGATGATATATTTCTGATATATGTCGGTGATATATGTTCACATATAATTGGTTGTAAATGACAACAATGGGTAATGAATAAATGTTGAATGTTAACTAAGAAGTTTTTGTGTAGGAGGGAAGATTTTGGAAAAAGATCCCCACACTCATTCACCCCCCCTCTAAGTGTGGTAAGTGTGTCCAACAGTTTGTACATTCAAATTCTAATCTACAAGAGATGAAACTACGTTTTCTCTTAGGGATAATGATTACACAACCAACCCTTGCTCCTTCCTGTGATTTAGAGCCATAAAAAAAGTGTCCAAACATTATTAGGTAAATGGGAATTTTGTTTTCTATTTACAATATTTACAGTATGTACAATAAATAAATCAAAATGTGATTTTTTAAAAGCATTTCTTGCAATTTATCTTTAGGTACAGGTGATGTTTCAACAACTAAATTTCCAAAATAAGAATAAAAATTACAATTTCCTAGAATAGGGGATCATAATTTGATGGTTTATTAGGAGATTCCAAATTTGTAACAATATGTTTTTTATATTGTTCCCAATCAATTTTGATCTTGTTTGGTGGACCACTCCAAGGTAGCCAAAGATGTGACCAATTAGAGGAAAAATTACCTTGAATATTTGTAGACCAATCTCTACTCAAGTGTAATCCATAAGCTTCAGGAATATCTACCACTATGATGCCAATAATCTAATGAACTTTAGGATCTGAGGCCACTCTTATTAAACCATCTTTTAATTCTCCCATAACCTTGACTTCTGATCTATCTGAATGAATGATATGAGTTGATGACTTAAGATGGGTTGCATTTAGTTTCTTACATATAGAATAAGGAATTACGTTTGAAGATGCTCTTGAATCTACCAGACAATTATGTACATTTTTGTTAAAGATTTCAAAAGTTAATAAAAAAGGTGGAGTTTGTGACTTTGATTTCTTTGTAGCTAAAGCAATATTAATAGTTGTATTATGCACATTGTTAGTTGTTTCCTTCACTACATTGTTTGAAGCTATCAAATTTTGAGTATGATTTTTTTAGGGAATCCAAAAGTTACTTTCTTTGTTGTGGAATTTTGCATAAGTCTAAAACTGAAACATTTTCTTTTATTTTCTTTAAATATTTAATAATATTATATTCCAATGCAAATTCTTCTTGTATAAACAAAAACTTGTGGAGTATGTTCCTGTAATTTAAAATATTTAGCACTGAAATCTCTTTTGACATTTGCATTGGATTCAAATACTGCCATGACATGGTCAATAAACACATTAATTATTCTCCTAGAAGTTTTATCTAATTCAACTTGTTCTTCTAATCTCTTGATCGTTTTCTTCAGCTGGACTGTATAATTCTCTTCTTGCTAAACTTTGTCCATAGTTGCATGTGTAAGAGCTAGTTCAAATGTTATCAAATGAGTCACTTTAGTGTTCTTAACATCTATAACTTGTTCCTCAGTTACACAACTTACAATTTCTCCTACTTCTGACTTCCTTTTTCTATGAATCTGTTTTACAATTCTTTGTTTTCTGTTATTATATGCTAACAATTCTAAGTCTGCAACCTCTTCTATTGCAGCTAACTTGGTGTCTTGATGACGCAGACCCCCCCTGCCCTCGGGCCGAGATTCACTTAGGATCTTTTCCAAATCACATGAAGGGTTAATGTTAATTAAAACCCTTTTTGTTTAAGCCCCGAAAGATTTCGGGTTTTACGAGCTAGAGGTTCTCGACGCTATGACACAGTATTTACAATCACCGAAATCTAAAATGTCAATGAAGATTGACTCCTCCACGCGAAGGCTACATGCCACCTGTCACCCACTTGTTTTGGCTTTTCGAGACTTGAGCGAATGACCCAACAATCATTCCTCTTGCCTTATGATTCTCTGAATTTTGAAATGCCGGGATGCCGAAATGGGCTCAAAGTCCCATGGAATGCGTGATTGATGGCCTTTCGGGACTCAGTGTACTGGGAGTTCATGATATTTGACCCCAACTTACTCGCCGCGCCAATTCCCAAATTCTGAAATAGCGACCCTTTTTCGGGATTTCGCGTACCGAGAGTTTGAAACTCTCGGTTCCAAAAATCACTTGTCTCCTCTACTTCCCGGATCCCAGAAAGCCGAAATGCCGAAATTCCACTTTGATGACACTTTGTGTTTCGCAACTTCAGGGTTTTCGATGCAAAGAGTCCCAATTCTTTGTCATCAGGATTTCTGGAATGCTAAACCCCAATATGCCGAAATGCCGATGTTTCACACCAAAGGCACATCACATTTCGCAACTTCAGGATTTTCAATGCTAAGGTCTCGGTTCCTTGTCATCAAGATTTCCAGTATGCCAAACCCCGAAATACCGAAATTTCACACTTGATTATCCCCTTCGCGATTCAGGTTTTAGAGTGACCAAGGATTTTGGTCCGCACTTCGAACTTATGGATCCTGAATCCCCAAAATGATCTCACGGCTCAAACAGACCATGATCAATGGTCCACGTTGATTCTTGATGTCAGGGTGGTGGATTCATCCAACTCCTAACCACCTTGCAACTCCTCTGGATCCTATGGTCCTCGCGACTTCGCGAGTTCTCCACAGAGAATTCTGACCACCAGATGCACTCCTCAATGACTCATGTCCCAACGGCTCGGTGTTCTCCCTCCTGAACTTGACTTCTATGAGATGACTTCGATCTCCGTCTCCCTTTGAGCACTTCAAAGGTTAAATCCCTCCTGAGATTTCACTTGTAAACTCAATATTCCAAAAGTATCCCTGCTCTCACTCCTTGTGGCAAACCTTCAAATAACCTCTGGTTATTTGGATCTCCGACCCTATGCACTCCCTGCAACAGTGGTCCTTCAACCTTCCTTCAGGATTTATAAAATCCAAGGCTTCAACTAGCCTATGCACACCTTGCACGACTTTGTGCTTCACCTGCACTTCAACTAGTATGAGAACAATAGTATCCCTCCTGAGTTTTGATGCAGGAGCATCGCCAACACAATCAAGCGAGCCAACACATCAAGCGGAAGACAGCTGGACAAGCCAGCACACACTTTTGAAAATACTTTGGGAATTGTTGCGTAATCTTAAATGATCCATTTAAGAGACGAAACACTTGTATTGTAATGGACCTTGAGCCTTTAAGCTCTTGTCCTTAGGTAGATAGACGACATTTACTTTAGTTAATKCTAGTAGATAGAATATTTAATTGTAGATTTGATAGCTTTAGAATTCGAGAGGGAAAACAGATATAGACACCCTCATTTTATCATTGTAACATATCGAAAGTAGGAAGAAGCAGAGCAAGTAGAGAATTGTATGAAGAACACCCATGCAAAGATATTGAATTAATAGAAGAAGGATTTGGTTCAATTCATGGTTTTGTGTTGTTTCTCTGTATCTTGATATTATGCTTATGAATGTTTGCTTCCTGTCATACATTTGCTTTTATATGCTGTGTATGTGATTTCATGGTTGAATTGAAATCAAAGAGGAGGAAGAAATTAGTTTCAATTGTTTCTCTAATTTGAACCAGAGAATTCCTGCAAGGAGTGCAGTCGAATTTGTCCGCAAGGAGTGCGTTGACAGAAGGGTTCACTTAGAGGAAACTTTTGTTCTCAATTCTTCGAAGGTGAAAGCTAAGCACAGTGCCGTGCAAGGAGTGTACAGGACAAGCTAAGTCTCAGAGTTGCGATTCTGAGCAAAGTATCGAAAGACTGCTGCTGCAGGAGTGCGCAGGGTCAGAAGACTTCAACACTTAGAAGTTGTTGAAGATTTTCCGCAAGGGATGCGTGCAAGAAGTTCTCAAAAGGAATTAGGAAGTTGTCGTTGAACGATCGAGGGAAGTGTCACAGGTTGGCGAGTAGACAACGAGTTCCGTGGAGGGACATTTCTTCCTTTTCGTGGATTTTCGCAAGGAAGACGCACGGACGAAATCATCTGAGAAGATTTCGCAAAATTCTGTGGACCGTAGGATCTCGTGGAGGTGTGAGGAGGTTACGGTGAAGAAGTCCAAAGAATTCTAATCTCAGGAGGGAAGAACGTGGGTATAGCTCAGTGAGGGCCGTTGTATTGTTCATGAGATCGCCTATCGGGATATCGTGAGAAAAGCGTCAAAGATTTGGCAGGGAGAATCGCGAAGTCGCGAGGTGCGACATTCCGACAGTGATGTAAGTTGCGTGGGCCACAGGAGTGAGTGCAAGACAGGTGGCGGAGATCGGAGATCTCGCGAGTTCGGGGCTCGCAAATTTAAGAGCTTAATATTTGAAGGTTCGAGCGCAAGGGAGCGAGATCGCGAGTCTGGGCCTTTCGACATCTCGCATGTCAGGAGTTGGAGGACCGAGTGCGGAGACTTGCAAGCGGCGAAGGCGCAATAGTGCAAGGTCGCGATAGCGCGGAAATCCCGAGTGAAGTGACGGGTGTGGACGATTCAAGTCACATGTGCGTATCGGAGTCTCGGTACCTTGGGTAGCGAAGGTCAAAAACCCAAAAGGTTGGTATCGCGAGTAGCGAGGTCGCGAGTTACGATCCACCGAGGAGTAAGGAAGGGGATTGCGCGACGAAGAGAACCCGTGGGGAGAGAAAGTCTCGATAAGGGATTTGAAGGGCGTTGTAGCTCTTCGGGCCATTGAAGGAGAAGGTCCTGAGGGAGCGATCGCGCTCGTGGAGTGCGGTTGGCGTCAGAGTGGTATCAGAGCCAAGATCTTGTCTGTATATTTCACGAAAGAGGAGCGAGGAAGGAAAAGAAGCACTCTGATACACATCAGAGTGGTATCAGAGCAGGAAGACTCTTTGTTTTCTGTAACAGAGGGAGACAGTATTAACCATGCCGCCCAGGAGAGAAAGACAATCACCTGATCTAGAGGACCGGGATGTGAGAAGAAGAGGTAGGCCAATAGGAAATCCAGAAATGGAGAGGCAGATGAGATATCTTTGAGCAAGACTAGAAGATATGGAGACAACACAAAGACGCGGAGTCGGTGCTGGAGATTTCAGTGATTCCAAAGTTTAAGAGGAGGCTGGACATGAAGAAATTGCCACCGAAGATGCATCAACGAAGCGATTAATTAAATCCATCGCTCGGATGAGTTCGAAAACGAAGATGGACATTCCAGTCTATGAGGGGAGTCTGGATGCAGAGGAGCTATTGGATTGGATTCGAGCTCTTGACACCTACTTCAATTATGAAGATATCGAAGAGGACAAGAAGGTTAGACACGCTGTCACTAAATTGAAGGGACACACAGCATTGTGGTGGGACGAGCTTCAGGCTGACAGATGCTGCAAAGGCAAGCAGAAGATCAAAAGCTGGGATCGAATGATTGCAAAGATGAAGGCAAAGTTCATCCCAAGAGATTATCAAATCACTCTATTCAGGAGGATGCAGAACCTGAGACAGAAACTTATGATAGTGAAAGAATACACAGGAATTCTATCGACTGAACATCAGAGCAGGTCATCGGGAGAGCGATGATGAGAAAGTCACCAGATATCTGAATGGTCTGAGATATGACATTCAGGATGAATTAATCATGGTTACCATCAGGATAGTGGAGGATGCTTACCAGATGGCTTTCAAAGCCGAAGAGAAGCTGAGCCGTAAGCAAGGTCAGCGAGGGTGAGGCAAAAGTCAGCCCAGAGGTAAGACAGTTGCCCTGGGGAAATTACAGAAGCCCAAGGAGGAATGGAAGAAACCTTAGGGTAAGATTGAGAGAGGTGGAACCTTGCAGAAGCAACCATATGTTGAACCGAGAGGGCAGCATGATGATCAGTGAGGAGATTATGCTGATGAAAATACCTTTCCTCGTACTCGAGGTAGAGGAAGAGGCCGAGGTGGAGTAATCACATGTTTCACATGTGGGAAGAATGGGCACAGGTCATTTGAGTGTCTAGAGAAAAAGAAGGACATCGAAGAAGCTCACATTGCAGAAGCTCAGAGGCGTGATGCTGAGACGGAAGATGCAGAAGGCGGAAGATCGCTTGGGATGCATAAAGTCCTTTTGACACCCGAGAAGGAGGTGGAGGACACATCTCAGAGGAGAAGACTATTCAGGACCTCTTGCAATACCAAGGATAGGGTATGCAAGGTTATCGTAGACAGTGGTAGCATGGACAATCTCGTTTCAACCGAGATGGTAGAAAAGTTGGAGCTGGAGACGACTGATCATCCCAATCCATACAGAGTTTGATGGCTACAGAAAGGACACCAGGTGAGTGTTACGAAACAATGCTTGGTTGAATTCAAGATAGGTGGATATAATGATAAGGTCTTATGCGATGTCATTCCCATGGATGTATGTCATTTATTGCTGGGTAGTGTTAGGATATTTAGACACTTAGGAGTTAGTTAAGATCTACTTGGTATAATATGTCGTTAGGTAAAAGTGTGTTTCTTTAGTATGCATTAGTATGCATTTGTAGTTAGGCAATCCGACGGTGACGATATGTTCCCGACATAGAGTGATCCGACCGTTCATACTCTCCTCGATCTTAACAGCCATTGATCCGTGGCTTGACACCCGATTGGTCCATGATCTCTATTTAAAGAGAATGGAGGGTCATTTGCCGATGATTGATTGTGAGAAAATATCTTGTAAAATCTCTCTGTAATCTTTTTCTTTTCATTAATAAACTGCTCCAAGTGGCCGCGTTGGCTGGGGCCGTGGATGTTTCCCCGTAGGGGTTTTACCACGTGAAAACATCG
>JZKD02S1673178.1:511878-527430 GCA_000966675.3 Picea glauca
GTCTCGCTCATTTTCTTTTATACACGATTCCTTGACGATTCCACTTCCCCTTCCAATAGGTAATACAAGGACATCTGTCTTGGCAACTGAAACACTAACCGATTTGTCATGATCAATCCGTTTCTCTTAACAGATTCATAACTGAAGCGTTAATGTATGAGAAAGACCAGCAACCCTCCGATCTATATTTGATCCAACGGTTCAGATCCCATCAGGATTTCACTCATCGCGATTTCGACATTCTCAGTGTCGAGATGTACATGTACTCAGAACCACCGATTCTCTGATCCCTGATGTGCTCCTTTCCCAAGCTTTAGCCCCTTCCAACTACACAATGGTCCATGTGACCAGCTATCATGTGACTGTCACTATCCCTCTCGTCGGGATTTCGGGGTTTACAATGATAATGTGCATACGCCCCTTGGACCCGCGATATGCCGATTCTCGACTTCCTCTGTACTCCTTACACCTGTCCTCCACTGACTCCTGGATGTGCCACGTGTCCCTATCTAACGTGAGTTGGATCGACGGTCTAGATCACATGTTGAATCTGACGGTTCAGATTCAATCGCGATTTGGCATATTGCAAAATCGAGGTTTTCGTTGCATTGTGTTCTTTGCATATTGAAATCCTGATCCCCAAAACTCCGATGAAGAAAATCAACGGTCCATATCTCATGCTTTCTTTAACGGCTGCGATCAAATCACGAAATCACATATAGCGATTTCGGGGTTTTCGTTGTCGAGTGAATTGGACATTTCAAAGTCCCGATCCCCGATTCTCCGATGGATTATCTCTCTCGCAGCTTATACAGATCTGACGGCTTGGATCCTCTCTCCGACAAGGGCTGTAAACTACGGTCCATATTCCTTCTTATCCAACGGCTGTGATTACATCGCGAAATCACATATCGTGATTTTGGGGTTTTCGTTGTCATTGTTCACGAGACTCGTGAAACTCCGATTCCTGATTCTCCGATGAAGCCTCTCCTCTTATTCATGGGAACTTATCCTCCGTGTAAATTCTGCCGATTTGACGGCTGTCGGCGACTCTGCACCAAATCTAACGGTTCTCGCTGCGTGCACTCACTGCTTTCGATCATTCACCTCTCTGAACTTGTCTTCTGTTTGCCTGTCATCTTCAATGTTGTACTTTCCATCAATGACAAGATTACGCTGCCTGTTCACCGAATTTGCCAACAGTCGGTGCTAGAGATTTTAGTGATTCCTAAGTTGAAGAGGAGGCTGGACATGAAGAAGTTGCCGCCGAAGATGCATCAACGGAGCGATTAATTAAAGCCATCGCCCAGATGAGTTCGAAAATGAAGATGGACATTCCAGTCTATGAGTGGAGTCTGGATGTAGAGGAGCTATTGGATTGGATCCAAGCTCTTGACACCTACTTCGATTATGAAGATATCGAAGAGGACAAGAAGGTTAGACATGCTGTCACTAAGATTCTTAACAAATCTCCCAAGCTTCTGTTCACAGATTCTGTATGCCTATCTGTCTGAGGATGATATGCTGAGATAAAAGACAAACTTGTCCCCAAATTTTTCCATAAGGTCCTCCAGAAATGCTCTACGAACTTGGTATCTCGATTAGACACGATACTCTTTGGCAAGCTGTGAAGCTGGACGACTTCGGTTTTCTGGCATGGTATGAAATGTGCCATTTTTGAATATCTTTCGACTACCACAAAGATCAAATCATATCCTCTCTGAGTCCTTGGCAGTCCCAATATGAAATCCATGCTCACTGCGTCCCACGACCTTTCAGGTATGGGAAATGGTTGGTATAACTGTGTGTTCTGCCTTTTTCCTTTCGTGTGCTGACAAATCCTGCACCTGTCCACAAATTTCTTGACATCTGTCCTCATCCCTGGCCAAAAATATGAGCCATTCAACTTTGAGAATGTCTTATCATGACCGAAGTGTCCGACCAATCCTCCACTGTGTTTTTCCTTCAACAGATTCTCCCTCATGGAGCATTTTAGAATACATAGCTGATTTCCCCTGAACAATAATCCATCCTATTTCATGTATTCAGTCCATTGGATTCTATCTATGAGAATTGGATTCTCAGATGCCTCATATGCCTCCTTGAAATCTGGATCATCCCTGTACATTTATTTAATTTTATAAAAACCCAAAGTCTTGACTCTGAATTCCTGCATAAGCAAACATTTCTTTCTCAAAGCATCAACAACTTTGTTAGCAGTTCCAAAAATATGCTTAGTCAAAAATGTAAATTTTTGCATGAATTCAACCCATTTAGCATGATTTTGGTTCAACTTCTCCTGTCGAGTCACGAATTGCAAAGCGTGATTATCGTTGTACAAAACAAACTCCTTGGGAACCAAATAGTGTCTCCATTTCTTCAACACTTGTATGACTGCATCGAATTCCTTGTCATATGTGGAGTACTTAACCTTCGATTCATTTAGTTTTTCGCTGAAGTATGTGATCAACTTGTCGTCTTGGCTCAAGACTTCTCCAATTGCAAATCCACTCGCGTCACACCTGACCTGGAACGTCTTGCTAAAATATGGCAAAACCAGAATTGGTTGCTCAATGATCTTCTTCTTTAGCAGGTTAAAACTCTTCTCTGCTTCCTCTATCCAATGAAAAGATTTATGTCTCTTCTTCACCGTATCCATCATCGATGCACTAATTCCACTGAAGTTTCGGATGAATTTCATATAGAATCTATCCAAACCATGGAAGCTTTGTACTTCAAATACGCTCTTCGACGATGGCCAATTCTTAATCACCTTTATCTTTTTTGGATCCATTTTTAATTCATTTGCAGAGATAACAAAACCCAAATAAATGAGTTATGTCCTCATAAATGATGATTTATTCATATTAATGAACAATTTCTCTTGTTGTAATCTTCTCATTACTGCAGCTAAATGCTTTAAGTGTTATGCTTCTGTCTTGCTGAAAATTAATATATCATCAAGATATACAATGACGGATTTCCCTATGAAATCCTTCAGGACTTCGTTCATCAACCTCATGAAAGTATTGGGCACATTCATTAAGCCAAACGACATGACAAGCCATTCATACAACCCCTCATTCATCTTGAATGCTGTCTTCCATTCATCACCTTCTCTCATTCGAATGTGATGATATCCGATTTTCAAATCAATCTTTGAAAAAAATCTTGCTCCACTTAAGCAATCCATCAAGTCGTCCATCCTTGGCAATGGAAACCTGTATTTGATGGTAATCTTATTGATCAACCTTGAGTCTGTACACATTCTCCATCCTCCATATTTCTTTGCGCTGAGCACTATCGGAACAACGCATGGACTCAAGCTTTCTCGAATCAATCCTTTGTCCATTAAATCCTGGACTTGTCTCTTAACTTCTTCATTTGCATGCGGCATCAACCGATATATGGATTTGTTTGGAAAAATGGCTCCAGGTACATGATCGATGTGATGACTTATACTCTTGATAGGTGGCAACGAACAGGGTAGTTTGTCCACTACTATATCCGCAAACTCTCCCAGCAACTCTTGGATTTCTTCTGGTAAATCATTTATCCTCGTACTGGTCAAAAAAATTCTGGGCTTCCTGACCACAATAAGTTGTGTGTCTTCCTTCTTCTTAACCTCATTAAGAAGTTCCTTCCCACTCATGAGAAGTACAATGTTGCTCGTCTCTGTTTTCACTTCTTTATCCTTAATCGACAACAACATGTGAGTCCTAACATTTTTTTCCAGGGTGTATGTGTTCTTTCTCCCAACATGAACTACGTTTCTGTCATATTGCCATGGTATACCCAACAATAGATGACAAACATCCATGGGAGTGACATCACATAATATTTCATCTTTATATCCTCCTATTTTAAATTCAACTAAACACTGTTTAGTGACATTTACCTGATGTCGTTTTTGTAGCCACAAAACTTTGTATGGGCTTGGATGTACAATAGTTTCCAGCTCCAGCTTTTCTACCATCTCTATAGATATGAGATTGTCTGTGCTACCGCTGTCCACTATGACCTTGCATACCCTATCCTTGGTTTTGCAAGTAGTCCAAAACAAACTGTTTCTTTGGGCTGGGTTCTCTGCCTCCTTCTCTAGCTTCAAGAGAACTTTCCTCATCATCAAAGATCTTCTGACCTCAACATCTTCTGCCTCAACATTCCATCCTTGAGCTTCGAAAATGTGAGCTTCACCACCATATTTCTTCTTATCTGGACACTCATAAGATTTATGTCCAATTTTTCCATAGACAAAGCATTTCACTTCACCTCCTCTACCTCTTCCTCTTCCTCTGGCTCGAGGAAAAGTATTTCTATCAACATATTGCCTTCCCTGTGAGCTTCCTCCTCTTTCAGGTTGAGTTTGAGGTTTCTTCTCCTCTTCTTTAGGTTTTTAAGTTCTGCCCTGAGCAATTGTCTTGCCTCTGCTTTGACTTCTGCCTCGGCCTCTTTGACCTTGCTTCTGGCTCAGCTTCTCTTCAGCTTTCAAAGATATCTAATAAGCATCTTTTACAGTCCGAATGGTCATCATGCTCATCTCATCTTGAATGTCATATCACAGACCATTCATGTACCTGGAAACCTTTTCATCATCGCTTTCCCGATGACCTGCTATGATGTTGATCCTGTAGAATTATTTAGTGTATTCTTTCACTGACATTAGCTTCTATCTCAAATTATGCATCCTCAGAAACATAGTGATTTGATAATCCTTGGGTATAAATTTGGCTTTCATCTTTGCAACCATTCTATCCCAGCTTTTGATTTTCTGCTTGCCTTTGCAGCGTCTGTCAGCCTGCAGTTCATCCCACCATAGTGTTGCATGCCCTTTAAGTCTAGTAACAAAATGTTTGACTTTCTTATCTTCCTCGACATCCTCATAGTCTAAGTATTTGTTTGGAGCTCTAATCTAGTCTAGAAGTTCTTCAACATCCAAATTTCCTTCGTACATGGGAATGTCCATTTTTTCTCTGGCACCTATCCTAGCAACTGCCTTGAATAGGTGTTCATCTGCAACATCTTCGATTGCAACTTATTCTCCTTTGTTTCCAACTTCATTTTCACTTTTAGCCTCCCTGATATCCCCAGTGTCGACTGTGCACCTTTGTGATATCTCCATAGCATCAAGTCTGGCACGTAACTCACGCATTTCTCTTTCCACTATTGGATCAGGCATTTGCCTATCTCTTCTTCTTGGCGGCATGGTTGTAAAATTTTTCCTCTTTTCTCTCTGCTAAAAAAAGCAAAGAATTTGTTCTGAGCTCTGATACCACACTGATGCAGACCCCCTGCCCTCGGACTGAGATCCGCTCAGGATCTTTTCCAAATCACACGAAGGGTTAATGTTAATTAAAACCCTTTTTGTTTAAGCCCCGAAAGATTTCGGGTTTCACGAGTTGGAGGTTCTCGATGCTATGACATAGCCTTTACAATCACCAAAATCCAAAACGTCAACGAAGATTGACTCCTCCACGCGAAGGCTGCATGCCACCTGTCACCCACTTGTTTCGGCTTTTCGAGACTTGAGAAAACGACCCAACAATCGTTCCTCTTGCCTTATGATTCTCCAAATTCCAAAATGCCAGGATGCCGAATGGGCTCAATGTCCCATGGAATGCTTGATCGATGGCCTTTAAGGACTCCGCGTACTGGGAGTTCATGATATTCGACCCCAACTTACTCGCCACGCCAATTCTTGAATTCCGAAATAGCGACCCTTTTTTGGGATTTCGCGTACCCAGAGTTTGAAACTCTCAGTTCCAAAAATCACTTGTCTCCTCTACTTCCCGGACCCCGAAAAGCTGAAATGCCGAAATTCCACTCCGATGACACTTCATGTTTCGCGACTTTGGGGATTTCGATGCAAAGAGTCCCGGTTCTTTGTCATTAGGATTTCTGGAATGCCGAACCCTGATATGCCGAAATGCCGATGTTTCACACCAAAGGCACGTCGCATTTTGCAACTTCGGGATTTTCAATGCTAGGGTCCCGGTTCCTTGTCATCAATATTTTCGGTATGCTGAACCCAGAAATACCGAAATTTCACACTTGATTATCCCCTTCATGATTCAGGTTTTGAAATGACCAAGGATTTTGGTCTGCAATTCGAACTTATGGATCCTGAATCCCTGAAATGATCTCACGTCTCAAACAGACCACAATCAACAGTCCACGTTGATTCTTGATGTTAGGGTGGTGGATTCATCCAACTCCTAACCACCTTGCAGCTCCTCTGGATCCTACGGTCCTCGCGAGTTCTCCACGGATAATTCTGACCACCAGATGCACTCCTCAATGACTCAAGTCCCAACGGATCGGTGTTCTCCCTCCTGAACTTGACTTCTAAGAGACGAATTTGATCTCCATCTCCCTTTGAGCACTTCAAAGGTTAAATCCCTCCTGAGCTTTCACTTGTAAACTCAAGATTCCAAAAGGATCCCTGCTCACACTCCTTGCAGAAAACCTTCAAATAACCTCTGGTTATTTGGATCTCCGACCCTATGCACTCCCTGCAACAGTGGTCCTTCAACCTTCCTTCAGGATTTATAAAATCCAAGGCTTAAACTAGCCTGCGTACACCTTGCATGGATCTGTGCTTCACCTGCACTTCAGCTGGTATGAGAACAATGGTATCCCTCCCGAGCTTTCTGAGATAAAACTCAGACTCTCATCAACGCACGCCTTGCGGACATTCGCTGCACTCCTTGTAGGAATTCTCTGGAAGAGAAACAATTGAAACTCATTCTTCTCCTCTCTCAGACTTCATACACTCAACATGAAATCATACATAACACAACATTGAAACAAATGCATAACAGAGAAACAAAACAAACTGTAAACATAACATTTAACAAATGTAAATAGTAAGCATCACAACACCATGAAAATTGAGTCAAAGCTTCATATATTAAATCAAGTGCTCCTGTACATGGGTTCTTCTCTACGGCTCTCTGCTTATGAACTCTGAATAATCATCTGTTGTTACAATGATACAAGGGTGAGGGTGTCTATATCCATTTTCCCTCCTACTCTCTAAACTATCTAATCTATGAATTAAAATCTACCTACTTTCATTAATTACGTATAAATGCCTTTACATTCTACAGATGAGAGCAGTGCTCAAGATCTGTTTACAACATCTAAGATATAAATGTAAGTACGCTTCCCCTAGCTATCACATTAATATCCGCTTCATTATTTTTTTCAAAACATTTCAAAAACGTGCGCTGGTGCTGTTCCAGCTATCTTCCACCTTTTACGTTGCTTGCTTGGCTAGCTGCTTACGATGCTCCTGCATTACTTTAGTTCTTACACTTCCAAGGTTCCCAGGGGTGATCACTTCTTCCATTTCAACACTCTTCCCCTTATCCATGATTGTAGGAACTTTCTCAAGTGATAAATTGTATGTATTACAACCTAAATAACCTCTTGATTATTACTACTTGAAGGACCTCTTGATTATTACTACCTGAAGGACCTCTTGATTCTTTACCCAATTGATCTTATTGTTGTTCTTTTAAATTTTCCTGCACTTCATCCTTGTTTTTCTCTTGTTCCTTTTTCTCTACTTCTTTTTTTTGTTGCTCCTGTTCTTTTTCTTCTTTTCTCTTTTTCTTCTGTTATGCCATTTTCTTTCTTTCCTCTATTTGTTTCCACTCTAGTAGTTTCTCTCTTTCCATTTATTGCTACGACTATGCTAGTTTTCTATTGTCTTTATCTTGTTGTAGTTTCATCTGCTCTACGTCTTTCTGTGCCATTGTCATTGTTTCATGTTTCTCATTATGTGCCTTCTCCTCTTTCTCTTTTCTATCAGGTGGAGCCTTTATCTATGATTCTTTGGACTATTTTTCAAGCTCATCTTCTCTCTATGCTTTTATTTTAGCTTCTAGTTGTGCTTTGTCTTCTACCTCAAGATTTTCCTTTTCAACTTATTTTTTCCTTTGTTATTTTGTGTTTTCAAAAGATTCACAATCTTTAACTTTTTTCAATCATAACCCCCTATTCATCCAAAGATGAGCTATTCAAAATTATGGCTTCTTGATTTTTTTAGCCTATCTTCCACTTCATCCCATGAACAAATATCTTGATAAATCACTTCAACATCACACCTCTCATGAATTTATTTCCAAGACGAGGAAATATATTCATGTGGATCATGATGATTAATGCAGACAATGTTTTGGCACCAATCCATGTGGATCATGCCTTCTAAATTGACCCTGTTAAAATATGAATTTCAACATCAACTTTCCCTCTTGCTTGGAATGATTAGAATTTTCAAGTTTGCAAAGCCCAACATAAAAATTATAAGGAATAAAAAGCTTATTTTTAGCATCTTTAATAAGAAAAGAATTGGAGCCTTGTAGAATAGTCTAATATGAAATTCTAGACAACACTACTTTTTTTGGAACATGGATAAGTAATAAACGAGGAGATGATATTTCCCCATATATCCTGAAATAAGTGAATTTTTCTTGTAAATATCGGTTTCCAATACATTTGAGTATTCCTTTGGCCTCCTCTATAATCCTTGGGCATCCTTTATAAAAAATAAATTTTAAAAGAGGGGCTAAGAAATTATCACACATGGAAGCATAAAATATTTTGTATTTTGTCTTCCAAAAGTCTTGGCAGTATTCATGTATAGGAATTTATGAACTAGTATACTATCAACCCATCCCTTGAAATGTGTTGTGCACACACACACTATCTAATAAGAATGAATCCATATGAAAATATGAACCTCTACTGGTTGAGTAACTTTTGGCTTTTTCTAAGACTTTCTTCAAAACATGTGACAAAATAGCTCCCCAATTAAATACAATTCCCTTAGTAATCACTTCATGTGCTATAGGAATCCAATCATCCTTAAAATTGATACAGTCTTTTCTCCCATGAAGCCTACACATGGTTGCCTTAGATTCATCATGCCATCACTCTTATGAAAGAACCTTTTATCCTCTATCCACCAATTTGTCAAGATTTCCTTGGGATCATTCTCATTA
Organism: Picea glauca; assembly: GCA_000966675.3. Lineage (NCBI taxonomy): Eukaryota > Viridiplantae > Streptophyta > Pinopsida > Pinales > Pinaceae > Picea > Picea glauca. The sequence continues at coordinate 520,887 of JZKD02S1673178.1, forward strand.
TGGAAATTATTTACAAATTTTGTGCTTAGAATTTTTTCTGGTTCAAGAAATTTGTAGTATTTATCCATAGCAACAGTTTTAAATGAGGCTATAATTTCTCCCTTTTCATCCTTTATAACCCTTTCTTCTGGATCATCATGGTCAATAAGCTAACCAATAGTTTCAGAACATGGAAAAATAGGTACTCTAGTTGCTACATAGTACATACATGATTTTCTAATGTTTTGATCCATTAAGTCATCGTAGCTTCTCCTATCAGTGTCTCTTAATGGTACAACATTTGGATAATATTTTTCCTTAAACTTTCTAAGGATTTCATTCCACTTAGGTAAATATTTGTCCTTACAAATCAAATTATCTATATCTCTAAATGTAGGTTTCAATTTTTCATCATATGTTTTTGGAAAATTGATAATTGGTTTAACAACCTCTAATTTTGTCTCAATGTCATCATTTTTTGTATCTAAGATGATCAATTTAATATTTTCAAGAGGTTCCTTTTCTATTTTCTCCTTCAAATTCCTAGGGGATTTAATGGGCGTTGTCTAGGTAGTTTTCTTTGGAGGCATGATTCCTAATTACAAAAATAAGTAAAATAAAATATCTAAAACATGGAAATTTTTAAAGAAGTCATTAACATTAATTTTTTGAATCAATTGAAATCTTCTTGAATGAATCAAGCTAAAGATAAGTGAAAAAAAATCAAATTCTAAGATAAAATCAAATTCGTACCCAAAATTCCCCCCTTGGTTGGGGTGTTAGTTGGAAACATGTGTCCAAGTGGAGGGGACGATGCTTGCTAGCATAGTAAGCCATGTGACTGGTGCATGCACCTCCCCTCCTCCCACACTATGAATATGCACATCCCTCACTCCATCCAGAGCTCCATTTACTGTTAGAGTGCGCTCCCCCTATCTCTTCGTTCGATCAATGGAGCAGTCTTTATGGTGGTCACCTATGCATGTGTGCATCTTCCCTCTCCAACTATATTCTTATCATGTTGATCCTCTATTGGTCCATCAATTCTCCCTCTTCCCCACAGAGCCACCACCTGATTTTCATTCCTCCTTGGTCTTCACCTACTTCGTTAGCCAACTCTTAGTGCCTTCATTCCTTCTCTTCACTTCGGCCATGCCTCGGCTTCTAGGGAAATCCAAGAGGGGCTCTGCATGGTATCAAAATAGGCCTCGCCTGGCCATCCGACCTCAGCCTATCCTAGTACCATCGTAAATCTCTCTGCCTTCTTCGCCTTCCTCCTCTGGCCAGTCCTCTTAGAGCCAAATCGACCTCCTACCTTTGTCCTCACCGTGGGCCTGTTGAGTCGAGTAGTTTGATCTTATGGGGAATTCACTGGGTTTCGATCTTGGCCCATTACCAGAAATGGACTCTTTCTTGCAACCCACCTTGGTCGTACCATCGAATTCACCGGATAAATTTTCTTCTAAGCCACCACCTGTGCATCCACCCCCGACCCTGTCTCCTCTGGAAGACACCTCCATCCACTGGGAGAAACCACTAGACCAATCACACTCTTGCTCGGATTGTGACTACTATGCAAAGTTTCAAGATGGACTGGAAATTCTGCAAGACTTGGTGTTCATGATCCACAAGGACGTGGCTGACATATGGTTCTGTATGGAAATTATGGACAAGAAAGGGATGCAAATTATTCAAATGTTTTCCACTCTGCAAGGCCCTTGACACTCCCCATACTAGGCCTCCAATGCACCAACAACCTCAGCAATGGTTTTGGCTTCGATTCTCCAGATGCCAACAATATACAACTCAATGGAGAGAGGTGCCAACAATGAACAATTTGGAAAGAAACAAAATGTCTTCATGAGCTATGACACCTGCACAGGTGTTAGAGTGCATGGCTTGTTTTGTGTTTTGTTTACGCTTCCACAAGTGTAATTTTGGATATTTTTCTTTTTGCCTGTCATAAGTCAGTCCTAGTTGTTTTATAATGTCAAAAATATATGAACAAATCAGTTTCCCCATGGGGCGATTCTGTTCTAGATGATTAAAAGCAGGGTCTTTTTAATGGTTTTGGAGGTACTGGCTGAATTGGTTTCCCTCCGGAGAAATTCAGCATTCACAGTCCTCGAACACTCATGACACTACTGTAATTTTTCTTCTGAAAGGTAATTTATACATACTTAAAAAAAAAAAGTGGTACCCAAAATTCCCTCAAAATTATAGGGTGTGTTGAGGCCTCAACACCTTGGAAGAGAATATCCCACATATCAAGCAGGTGTTAGAGACCCTAAAGAAACATCAATTATTGACAAACCTTAAGAAATGTGAATTTTTCTACCAGTCCTTTATGTACTTGGGGTATGTGATTGGTGGATTGGAACTCAATAATGATCTTGCAAATATGGAGGCCATCATCAAGTGGCCAACCCCTATCAATGTAATTGAAGCAATGGAATTTATAGAGATAACAAATTACCTTTATAAGTGTATAAAATCCTTTTCAACTATGGCTACACCACTCCATGCCATAACATCTAGTGGTAAGAGATTCCAATGAGGCAAGAATCAACATAAGGCTTTTGAAGAGATGAAATGAAAGATTAGTCAGGCACCAATTCTTGCATTTCCCAATTTTAAGAATCCTTTCGAGTTGGATATGAATGAAAGTGGATATGATATGGGAGTAGTTTTGATGCAAAGAGGTAAGTGAGTATGCTATCATTCTAAAATATTCCATAATGGAGTCCTGAACTACTATAAATATGACAACTAAATCTATGCTTTGGTTCAAGTTTCTAAGAAATGGAAGCACTATTTGATGGGTAAGGAAACCATCATCCACACTGATCACCCTCCACTACAATATTTGCAGACCTAAAGTAATATTCAATCAACTATAAACTACAAGTAAATAGGATTTTTATAGTAATTTTATCTTACCATCAAATAAAATAAAGGGTTCAAGTTCCAAATTCACTTATATACCCTAAACACAATCCAAACTAAATCCTAACACATTTTGATATACTCATTTGTTATATATTGAAGCTCGAAAAGTCATGAAGGTATATTCATTCTATATTAGCATAAAAAGGGTAAGCATTATTTCAATTATTGGCACAGATACATTTCATATTATCATTATCATGCATTACCATTATTTTGATCAAAATGATAAAAACATTAATAAATGTATTGAATGTAGGAAACAATGGGAAATAAGAACATGAAAATAAGGCAATTCACTACGGAAACAATGAGAGGATGAAATTTAGATGATATATAACATGAAATTATCAAAGTAATGCCAGACAACATTAAATAATATTTCACATATATAATATCAAATCTAGGACAAGGTAATGTGGGCCCACCATCACTCAAAAGGAGGACCATTAATTTATTATTAGCCCTCACCCTTTTGACCCTTGAAATCCCTTAAAAGGGGCCCAAAGGAAATATCCAATTATTCCAAAGGGATCATTCGAAAGGAAAACACTGTCTTAATGGAGACCTTTAGGGAAAAGTGTAAAATGTAAAAGAATACCCCCATGAAATGTAACTTATGTAATATTGAAACAAAAAGGAGGCAACTTCTTAAGTAAAACTCTAAATTGCCACATGGCAAGAGAAACAAGAAAACATGGTTACAATAAAATCTCTATAAATGTAAATTTTCTAGACTAAGAGGAGGTTTTCCCCTTATAATATGGATGCTATTTTTCTATGAGGAGGGATCACTATTGGCTCTTCCTTTTGATGTAATTTATCTTTTATTTCTTGATGAGAGAAGCCATTGCTAACCAAGTTTATAGCTAGAGATTTTTGTTGTGCTATGAATTTTTTTATAGACTATTCTTGATGTTCATTGGTGCACTAGGAGGTTGTGGGAATGCTACCTTTTTACTGTAGACTACTGTCATAATAAAATATTTATTCCCTCTTTCTTTTGTTTCAGTATTTTGGCTTGTCTAAGTATAGAACTATTACTTTTAGTGTGTTTGTAGGCTATCCTCAACTTGTCGTTAGTAATTTGGGGTTTATGTCAGAATATTTTTGCGAAATAGTTTCTTGCATTTAATTCAATCAGTTATGTGCTCTTCTCATTTTGGTTAGGATAGGTTGGATTGGATACAAGGTTGTAGTTTTCAGTCTTAGTTGTAGACTGTTCTCAGTGGGATATTAGTGACTTTGAAGTTGTGTAATCTTTATCTATGTGAACAAATTTTGTCATTGATTGCACTTATTTCCGTTGGCCTAGTATTTTTAGTTTATGTTTTGATTAGTTTAGGGCATTCTTCATTTTCATGTTATATTAGTTGCATTTCATTTATTGCATTTAAAAAACCCTATAAAATGAACCGAGATGCAACTAGTAAACTCCCAAAATAGTAATGGCTTCCAGGCTAGAATTCAAATGGGTTTTCCTACACCAAATGGGAAGGACTCTAATTGAGCCTCTTTTTTGGGAAAACCCCTTCTATTGATGTTGGACAATTTTCCTTGTCGATATAATTGGTGTTGGAAGGAGGGTGATGACAATCCAACCGTTGTTGAGTTATTTTTCATAAATGTATTAACAACCCATGACTCATCTCCATTCCTCTGTATAGGATCATGTTTTTAGTCTTCTGAGACCATCACATCCTATCCCAAGAAAGACAATGAATCTCTTGTCCAAATTTAATTTTGATGGTGAGTGGGAAATCTGTACATTTAGACATCTTGGGCAATTTCACTTGGCATGTCAATTTTTAACATATTTTAATAAAATTAAGTATGAAGATTATTTACCCTCACATTTGAAGGATGGATTCAAGCTTGGTATAGAGCATTACCAGACAAATCAACTCATAGCTGGAAATAATTTATTGAAATTTTTATAAGTGATCATGAAAATTATAATTATGAAGAACTTTGGTGTGAACTTGAGGAAATATGAAAAAAAAATGAACGTGTTGATTATTTTATGTTAAGGGTTGAAAATATTTATTACAGGTTCCATGAGAGTGACAAACCCTTTAGGTAAGAATTTATTGATTTGTATTCATATCTTCTTTCTATTCCCAAAGAAGGAAATTGATTAATAGAAGTGAACAAGATTTACATTGTCAAAGGTATTCCCCATTAGAATTTTTGAAACAAGAAGTATACCATGTGATGAACAAGACAATTTAAAAGGAATTGTTCTACAAAATAAATATTTAGAAGAAATCGATTTGAAGAATACTAAAATTTTTCACTGACAAGAAGATCTTTCATAGTATGTTGATTTAGATGTACATGTCATACCGGTGAGTTTCACATCATAACAAGAACTTATTATCTAAATAGAAAATAAATAATATTGCATGGATTTTGATCAATTCTCTTGTAAAGAAAAAATAGAATCTATGGACAAAACGACATCAAACTCATATGGTAGTCGAGATGATGACCCCAAGTTGAGGAACCTTGATACTCTATTTGAGCAAGTAGAAAGGGTGTACCAAACTAAGTCTATAGATAATCTTATTAAGGATATTGTCAGGGTCTTGTAGCTTCAAGATTCTCATATAATACTATTTTACCATGTCAAGAAATCTTCATTGATATATTCCTTGATAGAGAATGTGTAGATGCCTTAGCCTCCTCCTTCTCCTTGGTTGGATTCTAAAATAAGAGTACTTGTTGGAGGTGGGTCATTAGAATTTGAGATAGTTAAGTTGGACAATCAAAGTAGAGATGTTGAACATGAGCATGAGCTTGAAATAAGAAAATCTCATGATACAAATGTTGCACAATAGAAAATGGTAGTGGAACACATGCTCAGGGATTATTTTAAGGATGGAAATTTATCTCAAAATGTAGAAACCTTGGCGAATCTTACTAGTCCTCACTAGTACATTTGGGTCAAATTCCGACGGCGCATTCGACACAATTTCCACTTTATATTGTCGGGAGAACGACAAACAATAGACCCCCTCAAACGTCATTTCACATGACGTCTCTTTTCCGACGACATAGATTTCGTCGTTATTGCGACGTCTTGAATGTGGCAAGAGAGACGTCTGAAACGTGGCAATAGAGACATTTGGAATGTGGCAAGAGCGACGTCTTGAACGTGGCAAGAGCGACGTCTTAAACGTGGCAAGAGAGACGTCTTGAACGTGGAAAGACCAATGTCTTGAAGGTGACAAGAGAGACGTCTAGAACGTGGGAAGAGAGACGCCAGGAACGTGGCAAGAGAGACATCTTATATGTGGCAATAGATACATCTTGAACGTGGAAAGAACGACGTCTTGAAGGTGGCAAGAGAGACGTCTAGAACGTGGGAAGAGCGACATTAAGAGGTATCATCTCCGACGTGGTTGCTATGGGAGCGACACTCCAAGATGTTGCAATAGCGACCTTCTGGTAGGTATTTAAAAAAAAATACAATATCAGTACTAAGAGGGACATGTACATTAGCCTTTGCTAAGATACTAACCATATCAATATTTAAATCTATATCATCGGTCTATATTTAAGAAACTCAGATTTTTTTATTAACAATTTATCCTCTTAGTTTATGTATCCATTAGAT
>JZKD02S1673178.1:542616-574261 GCA_000966675.3 Picea glauca
TCCATATAGAATAGTATTATCTGAAAATATATCATAACTCATACCGTTACCCATCAAACAAACTTGGGTCCATTACCCAAACATGGGGTCTCCAACTTCTCATGGCCATAACTCTATAACCGTGAGGAATTATGTGACGTTCAACATACCACCGGAAATGAAATGACAAGCACTATCCATCTAGAATATTTTCCCTGACAAAATCACTTTCCTTCATCTCATTATTCCACAATTAAGCATGGTTTCTCTTACTCCACAAAGCGTCTTCCCGTGAGGGCTTTCACCATAACGGGACCACTTTGGAGTTCATCCATATTTACTTCTTATCAACCATGAAAAAATAATAATGAGTCATATTTACATCAAACAATATTGGGTCCATTACCCAAGCCTTTATGCTACGAGGCTTTCTTCAAGGGTTGACATCAATGACAACCAACCTTAATCAACATATTTTGTTATTTCTTCATAAATTTGCATGGATTATGAATCTCCTTCAATTTGATGCAAGTTGCTTGCAATGTCATCAACCAACTGCCTTCTTTTCAATATCTACCTCTATTGCCCTTGTTGTTGCTAAGTCGATTGTTCTTGCTACTACTGAGTCGCCTGTTCTTGTGACATTTCAACATCTTACTCAATAGGGTTGATGGGTTGTTCCACAAATTTCCCCTAATCCACCCAAGGATGTTGTTGAATAAATGCAGGCTTATCAATGAGATATATGAGACCATGATGTGCTATTTGGTCCCTTTTCCCTTTTGAAATTGTTCCTCCATGACTTCCAAGGACTTTAATAAAAAGTATGGTAAATTCATTTTCTTGTTCTTAATGAGCCAAGAAACAAAATTGATATGCCATGCAAAGGGAATAACGAACCTCATAGGTAATGTACTTAATAATTTGAAGGAGTCCTTCACCCCATGGCTCTGGTAAATACAATCTCTTCACCCCTTGCCCCTACCACTCCATCTTGTTCCAAAAAGACATCTCTAGCCCTGGATGATTCAATTATCTCTTTATACCAGTGCTTTCCATCTGCTTCTAAGCCTGTAAATTGCAAAATGATTTCTTCTATAATCGAGAGCTATAAATCATTTATTTTTGTCATCCCATTTATGAAATTATGTGCAAAATTCTTTGCCAATGGTATACTATTGTTATGTATTCTTTCAAAGAATTGCAACCACCTAGCTTGTATGAAAATATCGACCACCCACAGATTACTAAGAATGAATTCCAATGTAATGGGCTCCTACCTGAATAAATTTCCACCCATGTTGTAGAGAATTCTTTCTATAAAGATGCAACAATCTACTGGGTAATTCACACTTCTCTGGTCCATAAAGCAATATAATGCAGTTTTAGCTTGTAATTCAATGGAATGATATGCTTTGGAGTAAGCCACTTGCAGAAGAATATTTTTCATGGAAAAATATGTCACATGCAATTTTCTTCATTTAAATTCCTCGGCTAAATAGACAATAACTATCGCGGAATTCTCATAATGTGCCACTGCAACCTAGAAAGGAAATGTTGACGACGTACAATGAGAACTGCCAAATTAACTGTCCCATCAATTCATCTATCAAATCAGTAACTAATCAGTCATATGTTGAAAATTGATGGCAAGGAGTGGTAATGACATGTGGAATATGCAAATAGTGGGGTAATAAATAGGAAATAATATCAAGTTATGGTAGATGAAGTGGAGGTACAGACAAAATTATGTTGTTAATTGACACACAGAACATGGTGGTTCAATTGATACGTTGTGATGTGGATGTCATATTACAAACATTTGTAGTGTGGACAACCAATTTTAAGGCCATATTAACCTCCCCCCAAAGGAAGTGGTGGTTGTCTTGACAACTGGAAAAATAATGGTTGTGAAACATGGGGAATTTAAATAGTAAATGAAGAGGTTTAAAAGAAAAAGGAAAGAATACACGACCGCTATGAGAGGTGCACACATAAAGATCATTGAGTGTTGCAAAGAAAAGATAGAGCAACATCGATGTGGAAAGTGGTCACACAAAATGTCATAGAAGGAAAAAAGGTCGAGTAGGCATGCTAGTTGTTGTTGAGAAAAGTGGCACCTGCGATGGAAAGAAAAAAAAATGTACATGTGTTGTAGAGAAAGTCAACAACATGAGTAAAATTTGAATAAAAATAGAATATGATCTGAGTTCCATTGAGAAAGTATGCAATAAGGCATGTTGCAAAAAAAGTATGAAGCAAATGTTTTTTTTATTTTATTTATTTATTATTATTATTATTATTATTATTATTATTATTATTTTATCTCACAAAGGAACCTACCATTTTTGGTTTTCAAGTCTCCATGTGGCCTACGACATCATTTCCGTTTTTCATCACAAGTTTTTTTTTCCATGAAAAACCTCGCCATTTTTGGTTTTCAAAAATTTTCACGGCCCGTAATGCGATTGTTGGTTTTCATTACAAGTTTTTTGTTTTTTTTTAAGTTGCATATTTTTGTCCGTGGCACTAAAACTAAGTGGATTTATGGGTTTGAATTCCCTCAACTAAATTCAAAGAGTGTTGCTGCTGTAGAATGGAAGTGAACTCCTCTTTGGACAGTGGTTTCACATATAACTTTAATTGATGACTATTTACCAATAGTGGAAGTTTTTCTATATCAATGGTTCCTAATCATACTATGCCATTAGCGAAGACAATTTCAATTTCATATGGACCAAGCCATTGTGTAATTAATCTACCTTAATTCTTGAAATATGGAATTGAATAATAACGCCCAATCCCCTACTTGAAATTTCTTATCTTTAATGAAACATTCATGCCAATGTTTATGTTGTTGCTACAAAGTTTCTGTATGTTGCAGAGCTTCTTGACAAAACTCGTCCAACATGTTAAGTTGAGCATTCATTCTTTTTTGTGTTGTGGATATGTCAATTCCTAATTCAAATGTTGTGTGAAGAGTCTTTATTTCAAAATCTATGGGCAAAAGAATTGTCTTTCCATAGAGTAATTCATATGGTGTGAATCATGTTGATGTTTTCCAAGTTGTGTGATAATCCCAAACAACTTCAGAAAGTTTATTTTCCTAATCTTTGTGGTGGAACTAAATTGTCTTAGTTAATATATTCTCTAGATCTCTATTAGCCACTTGCACATGCCCATTGGCTTGTGGATGATAAGTTGTTTTTTTCCTATGTTTGATTTTATATAGTTCCATAAGATCTGTAATCAACTTGGAAGTGAATTGAGCTCCTCTATCTGATATTATTTCTCGAGGCATGTAAAATCTGGTGAATATGTTGTTGTACATAAATTTAACAACTCTTTTCTCTTGGATTTTTTTAAGGGGATGAATTTTCACCCACTTGGTTAGATTATCTGTACACACTAATATGTACTTGAACTGATTATATGGTGGATTGATAGGACCCACAATATCAATATCCCACTTCTCAAATGGTTCAAGAGAAACTTGCGGTTGTAATGGAATTTATGTGGATTTGGTAGGTTATCCCATTCTATGATAGGAATCACAACGTCTAATATAAGCTTGTACATCTTTGGGAGGTGTTGGCCAATAATATCCAATAGAGAGGATATTTTTAGTGGTCCATGATGCAGAAAAATTCCCTCCGCATGGTTCATCATGATGACAAGCCTTCAATATCTTGTACAATTCATATTCCAGGACATATATTCACATAATATGATCATGTCCCATCTTGAATAAATAATATTTTATCCATATAAAAGGTCCACTTTTTCTAACCAAGGCACAATGCCCACGATAGGAAAAATGTTGTGGTAATATTCTTGAAACCAAATAATTTGTAATGTTTGCAAAAAATGGTGTGATCACAGAGACAACAAATAGGTGTTCGTCAAGAAAGGAATCATCCATTGGTTCATCCACTTGATCACTTGGAATCCATGATAAAAAATCTACAACCACATTTTCTCGATTAGGCTTATCAAGTATAGTTATGTCAAATTCTTGGAGAAGTAACAAGAAACAAATTGTTCTACCATTCATTATTGGTTTATTCACTAAATATTTAGTTCTTGAATGATCTGTATTCACAAATGTAATGACACAATTTTTTAATTGCATATACAACTACTAAAAACTCCTTCTCTGTCATAATGTAATTATGCTTAGTTTTTTCCATATTCTTGCTACTATAATATGTTGCTTGTATAGCCAAAGTTTCATTCTATCATAACACAACAATCAAACTTTTATCAGGATCATTATTATAAATATGAAACAATAACTTCCAATTAGGTCCACGCAAAATAGGAGCCCTGACTAATTTATGTTTTAAATCTTCAAATGCCTGTTGACATGATTATGTCTAGATACATTTTGCATCCTTAGTGAGTAGAAAAAGCAATGGAGAGGTCAATCTTCTAAAATTTTGAATAAATCTTATATAATATCCATCATGGCCAAGGAAACGTCTTACTTCATGCTGCTTTTTTGGTACTAACATATTTTTAATAACAACAATTTTTGCAGGATCTACTTGAATTCCCTAAGCACAAATATGATGCCCTAACACAATTTATTTCGTCATCATTAAAAAAAAAAATTCATTACGTAATGAGACATTATTTTCTACACATCGTTGAACAAAATTTTCTAATCTAGCTAATGCTTCATCAAATTGGTTTCCAAAAGTAGTGAAATTATCCATAAAAATTTCCACACAATCAGGTATTAGATCAACAAAAATACTTAAAATAGCTCTTTGAAAGGTGGTTGGTGCATTGCATAACCCAAAGGGAAAAAATATGTAAGAAAAAGTTCTTCAGGGACATGCAAATGTTGTTTTTTCTTGATCCTCTGGTGCTATATGAATTTGGTTATACCCACTAAAATCATCTAGGAAGGAAAAATATTGCTTTCCAAATAAGGAATCTAGAACTTGGTCGATGAATGGTAAAGGGAAATGATATTTTCTAGTGGCTTTGTCGTGTTCCCTATAGTCAACACAAATATTCCATTTCCCTCCTTTCTTAGGAACTAACACAAGTGGAGAAACCCGATGTTATAGTCCAAAATGCCTTATCTGTTCATACAAGACATTGGCCCTTCCATTTACACACTTTTCCAAAATAATTCTGAGGCTTCCTTTTAAAAAAACATTTTTTGGATAGTGTACATGGCCTACTACACTAATAGCCCATGTACACATGCGTGATGCATGCTAGTTAGCCTGCTTTTACCTCCAAAATATGCAAAAAATATAAAATTCCGCGGAATTTGACGGAGTTTACAGGCTATGGAGGGTTTCCTAACCATTTTACCCCTTGTATCATGTCCCAAAAATGAATAACCATATTTTTTCTCATATAAAAAGAGGTCTCAGGGATTCATTTATAAACATGAGCAAGAGAATAAGAAAACTCTGCCAAAATCCCTTCCCTTTCTTCACCCAAGATTTGCATCCATTTTGAGTTTTAGTCTCAACCTTCCCCTCCAACCTTTCTCCTTATGCAACCCTTACTCCTTCCCTTGGTGATATGTTGGTTGCATGAAGGTAAAGTGGGATTGATGCAATTGGAGCCACGATAAAGGAGCCCAGACTTGGTTCATGGAGTGATTTCCAAAAAAGGTTGTAATCCTTTTTATTTTGAAATTGAATAAAAGAGTTCATCCTTGTCCCAAAACCCTATGTTTGAATGCTTTGTTAATTTTTGCATTTATATCTATGTCTAAAATTTTAAAGTTATTAGTAGATATTGCATATGTTGTTGCATTGTATTCCTAACATTTTGCAGGTCATCTTTGGGAGGAGATATGTGATCTAGGAGGGGACAACAAGCGAAAGATGTCAACACCAACTGCAAGGACTAAAGGTGCACTCATTAACTCTCTTTCCTTTATCCCTCATCACTTAGTTTAGTTGGTTTTGGGATAGATTAAGGGTAGATCAGTATTTTAAGGGAGTTATCGGTCTACCTTTACCTTAGACCAAATATAGGGGGATTTTCCCTGAAGCACCCACTCGTTGTCAAAAATTGGATAAGTAAACCTAACTGTCAAGAGTTTTTCCAGCTCATATTTTATGATATCTTTTAGGACAAGGTTCATTCTACATTGTAGTTGATGAACATGTTTCATTCCATATTGAATGTAAATGTGGTGCATACAAATAGATGGATCGATACCGTGCATGTATTTGTAATCCTAAGAAAACACTACAAAATATTTTTGTAGCAATTTCTGCAATTTTGTTGTTGATTTGGTTGTAGATGACTGTTTATATTTAGAGATTTTCCTAGGAAAATATTAATGGTTTTAACATGATTGCTAACAAATTCTTCTACAAATTCTTCGTCAAAGTACCGAGTAGCATTATCATCACCAATATTTGAAGGTGATTCATTAGAATAATTTTTTTTTTTGCATTGCTAACAAAACTTGTCGCTTCTTCTTATGTGTGCTGATTAAATTCACTAATGTCAACAGTTTTTGAATAAATCTTCGTCATAAAGTTTGATATCATCCCTTCATTAGATGTTTTTTTCAACATTAGTGCTTTTTCAATTGTAATAATTGGTGTTACATTTTCATTGTAATAATCAATCCCATCATCAGGTGGGATCCACAAGGGCTCTTCTATTTCCAACATTGATTTTGCTTGGGGATACAATTTAAGTTTCTTAACAGATTCTCCTTGTGATATTGTCATATTTCCTGAGTGACATTTTATGTAAGCATCGAAAATTGCTAACCATGGATGCCCCAATATTAATGGATAAACCCCCATATTTGTTTTGGGATGTAGTATTATAAAATATGTTGGGTACACCCATGAATATATTGTAACTACAATATCTTCCAGGATCCCTTCAAGTTTAATTATTGACCTATCATCCATTTGAAAAATTGTTGGTGTTTGATGCACTTGATTCTAAATATTTAAGGTCTCCATAAATTCTACAGTCATTATGTTAATGAATGCACCCAAATCAATTAGACTATTTGGAATTGGTGTTTTTCCGATATGAACTTGGACTATAGGATTACTTGGATCAATGTACTTTGGATTAACAGTTTGTCCTAACATCAGTTTAGACAACTGTCCTACTACTTGGATAGTAGGGAGATCTTGTTTCTTCCTTCCTAGTTTCCTGACACATATATCTATGATAACCTTACTATAGATGGGAATGTCTTTTATGGCTTGAATCAAAGGGTTTTTGACACAAAAATTTTTCAATTATACCATAATGTCAAATAAGGGTTGCAGTTGAATTTTAGGTTGATTTAATCTTTCCAAAAAAGGTATAGTATGAAGTTCACAATTTTGACTATTAATATATCGTTCTTAATTACAACTACTTTTGGATTAATTGTGTTCCTACTACATGGATCAACCAATATACTATAGAGAAAGGGACACTCTACATCCGTGGTGATCCTATTTTCTTATGCAACTTAGTTAGCATTAATTTCATTTCCTAGTTAATAGCACTTTTTTCTTGTTAGTTATTTTATGTTTTGTAATTTTATTCAGTCAAGAAGTTTTACTTTGAATTGAATTTTCTTTCATGGATAAATTAGACCAAGATTCTTTTCAATTTTCAATTTCCTATTATGTTTAGATTTCAAAGTTGGGACCATTTCTGTACACTTATTTTGCAACAATGCAATTGGTTGAATTAGGTTCAGTTAGGTCACATAGTATAATTATAGTGGTTGCAATTATAGGTTGATTTAATATTTCTAGAAAAAGGTATAGTATTATCTATGTTACCTAAAGAATGTTGGATATTAGATTCAACAAGAGTAGATGAAATTGGTTGCAATTGTTCTCCTTCCTTCTCAATCACTGGTTGTTCCTCACTGACACCTTCTACCCTAAGGGGTTTAAGATATTCTATCACTTTTCTAGACTAGAGAAGAGTGACTTGACAGTCAAGTGTTGAAATCACATAAGCTGGAAAATCTCCCACTTCATGAGAGTAAACTAGCTGACCTAGTTGTATTGGTGAACTGGTTTAATTAGATTGGTTTGATTGTTGTTGAATTGGATGTGGCTAGTTAGGTTTCCCTATCTTGTTATTAGGATTCATATTAGGTTGGGCATGCAATTGCAATTGTATTCCTTGTTTTGGACTATGGCCTTGTATTGGAGGAGGCAACATTTGTTGATGCTAGTGTACAAGACAATTATTATATAGTTGGAAAATTTGTTGTTGATTTGGCCATATGTACCCTTGAATTGTATATGGTTGTTGACTATAATTAATTGGATAAGGGAAAGGTGGTTTCCATGGCTAAAAATGAGTTTGAAACTATGGAAAGGTTTGTTGACTATGTTGGAATGGTGAAAAAGATGGCTAATTATTTTGTGGAGGATATTGATTAGACCATGGTGAAATCAAGTAACGATCTTGAGTCCCTCCTGGAAATTGTGGTCTTGCCTATCCAAACCATCGTTGACTAATAAAGTATACTTGTTCAACATTATGCTCAGTATTTTGATACATTTCCTTTAAACCTAGTAATTGAGGATAGTTGTTAGCATCATGATTTTTAGAACAAATATTGAATACTTTTATTATAACAAGTGGACACTCATTTCATGGATGTTTCTTAGTGCACCTAGGAAAAAAAAATGCTAAGGCTTTATCATTTTCCTCTTGTTTCCTTTTTGTTTACAAAGCATCTAATTGCATAGATAAAGAATTTAGAATGTCCATTTTCATATCCTCGATTAAATTTCCAATTTCAACTTTGGTAATTCCAATTGTGTTTTTCTTATTTTGAAGGTAAGACAATTTTTAACCCTCTATGTTTCATCATGGTTTCTCTTGAGTAATATTTAAACAAGTCCTTTATTTCAACATAGGTGAATTGATAAATATCCCTTGCAGTAATTAAATCCAATTTTACCATCAAATATTCCCTTACTCCTCTAAGCAACACTAATTTGAGTGATTCATCATCAATCTTGAAATTTGTGCCTCGTTTATAACTAAATTGAAACTTCTTAGCATAGTCCTCCAATGTTTCATCAACCCTTTGTGTCATACGAAAAATTTCATCTCTTGTTTCTCGTGCCTTACAATAATCCTTGTACTTCTCTAAGAAAGCTTTGTTCCTCTCTTCCCAAGTACCAATGCTTCCTCCTTTATGTCCCATGAACCATATTAAAGCAACATATTTTAAAGTTGAGAGAAACAATATTAACTTTTGAGCATATTTTTGTGTTCATATGGCTGACACAAAACTTCAAATTCAAACAAGAAGGTGTCTGGGTCCTTTGTAGCTAACCCATAAAATAGTGGAAGAACTAAAGGATTTATGGTTTTCATGTTAGCTTCTTCATCAGATTCCCTAATAGGGTATGTGTATTCCTCTTCTTCATTATCTGGTTCATTTCTTGGAATACATCTTTCTTCCTCACATCTCTCATATCTATATCATTGAACAAAGTCTTAAGTTCCCAACTAGTGGATTCAAATTTTACTCTAGAGGGTCTATGAAATACCCACAAATCAATGTATGGGTTGTCTAATTCAATTATGACCTCAGTTTTGTCTTTTAAAGTGTGAGAGGTTGAATCAAAATCCTCTTCCTTAATTAATTCTTTAGGATTGGAAGTTAAAGAAGTATTATGTAGAAACCTTCCAAAATTATCTCTCCTCCCCCTCATTCATTCTCATTTGAGGAGTATACTCTAGTGAATAAATTCCTAGAGCCAAATGCAAAGAAAAGACTCCAAAAAATATTAGCACTTCCCCGACAATGGTGTCAAAAAGTGACGGTCTCAAACAATACTTGGAATTAACACTCCATTAATTGCAAGAACCTACTTTAATAATAAACCCACTACAAGGAGAACACCTTCTAGCAGAGGTTTTTAGAGAATCCCCCCCCCAAAAAATTATCACTTATATGTTTATAGCTTAGGTGTGTTGAGGAAAAAGTATGGAATACCTTACTCAATCATTTTCAGATCTTGCCTGGATAGGAAAATATAGTTGGGAATGTCACCCAAGGTTTATAGCCTCAAAACTTTCACTCAATCCAAAAGTATCAATTACAAAGGATCAAGGCTGATTTTATGATTTATATTTGTAACAATGTAAAAATAAAATTTAAACAAATCTAGGTGAATGTATACATATTTTACATTGAAGTAAACATTGAGAGAAAAGCGAAAGGAATAACCAAGTCATGAAAACACATGTATGAGACATAACAATAATCTGATTTTATTTCATTCTGAGATACAAAATTGTATTTCTGACGCAGACCCCCTTGCCCTCGGGTCAAGATCCGCACAAGATCATTCTAATTTCTCCACAAGTCGAAGCGACTCCTTTGGTTCCCTGCTAAAACCTTCAATGTATCCACAGGTCCTTTATGAAAAACCCGCCCTGTGTAACTTAACACCAGGCATAAGCCTTACATCTCCATGTGACCATAACCCGAGCCTTAGTGCAAGTGTCTCTCGTGACTCACGAGTTCATGAGTCGATGACCCTTGACTCCTCTTTCTCTATTCGCCAATACCCAAGATTGCGATATGGGTATGGCTCCTTCCTTGCTAGCACCTCTGCAAGTGGCCACCGACTAGGTCTAACTCTAGCACCCCTCACAACTTGCAACTTCACGAGTTGGAGTGTTGAGTCCTCGTGCTTCTCCTTTGCGAATCCCCAAGACGCGATAAGTCAACAATAGGTTGACTCCTTCCCAGGCGATGTGGGTCCACCACCTGTCACCCACTTCTGTCTTTTCTGTGCACCCTATGTTTGCGCCACCTGTCAACCACATGGTCCCCACCTAATGGACGCGACGTGTGTTCGCTCGAGCTCTCAGCGCTCAGCACTTCGTGACTTCTGCAGTCAAAAAGAAGTTATTTCAACCCCCGAGTTTGCGATACATGATACCACGCGGAGGTTCTGATCCAAAGGTTCTCCTGTAGCTTGGATCCAATGGTCTAGATCTCCTTCTCTACTCCTCGCAACTTGCAACTTCACAAAACCAAGAATTTTGGTTTGCCCTCCAAACTTACGAACCCTGAGTTCGCGAAATGATTCAACGACGTGGGTTGAAATGAGATCAACGACTCATATTGACCCTCGCATCCTGGGTGATGGGTTTCATCGACCTCTAATCACCTTGTAACTCTTCCAAATCCAATGACTCTCACAACTTCACACTTCCTTCATGAAGGCCTTTCACCGTCCATACGGCTCCACTGAATCCTACGGTCCTCGCAACTTCGTGAGCTCTCCATGGAGAATTCTGACCGCCCGATTCACGCTTCAATGACTTCTACCCAACGACTCAGTGTTCTCTCTCTTGAACTTAATTTCTATGCAATGGTTTCAATCTCTGTCTCCCTTTGAACACTTCAAAGGCGTTATCCCTCCTGAGCTTTCACTTGCAAACTCAAGCCTTCCAAAAAGAGCCCTGCTCCCACTCCTTGCAGAAAACTTTCAAATAACTTCTGGTTATTTGAGTCTTTGACCCTGTGCACTCTTTGCAACAGTGGTCCCTCAACCTTCACCTTAGTTGACAAGTTCTAAGGCTTCCACCAGCCTACGTACACCTTGCACAACTTTGTGCTTCTCCTGCACTTTTGCGGGTATGAGAACAACAATATCTCTCCTGATCTTTCTGAGATAGAACTCAGAACCTCATCAACGCACACCTTGCGGACGTTCATTGCAGTCCTTGCAGGAATTCTCAGGAAGAGAAACAATTGAAACTCATTCTTCTCATTTCTTAGATTTCATACATTCAACATGAAATCATACACACAACACAAAATTGAGATAAATGCATAACAGAGAAACAAAACAACTGTAAACATACCATTCAACTAATGTAAACAGTAAGCATCATAACACCATGAAAGTTGAGTCAAAGCTTCATATATTAACTCAAGTGCTCCTGTACATGGGTTCTTCTCTACAGCTCTCTACTATAGCTCTACAACTTATGAATTCTGAATGATCATCCTAATGTTACTCCTCTACAATGATACAAGGGTGAGGGTGTCTATATCCATTTTCCCTCCTATGCTTCTAAACTGTCTAATCTATTAAATCAAATCTACCTACTTTCATTAACTGACTTAAATGCCTATTACATTCTACAGATGAGAGTAATTCCTCTAGATCTGTTCATATCTCCAAGACATAAATGCAAGTACGCTCCTCCTAGATATTACATTAATGATTCAGTTTTCAAAATTCAAAACGTTTTCATAAAAACGTGCCCCTTTTTTCCATCTCCGCGTCCAACTGCTCCTTTGGCTAGGCACGTGCTTTGGATTTGTACGATGCTCCTACATCATACTCCCTCGCTTGAAAATTTTCATGAACTCCTGTTCATGAGCACTTGCATGGTCTGTCCATGCTTTTAAATTTCTTCTTTATCCTCCCAACTGGCATATTCAATTGGATGTCCCTTCCACTTGACCAAGGATTCAAAATACTCCTTCTCCTGGTATTTCTACTAATCCTCTTGTCAATTATGCTTTCCATATGTGGCTTTTCATCTACAGGAATTTGTTTTTTCCATTGAACTTCTTTCTGTTCCTCCTCTTCTTCTACTTCTCCAGCTCTGTAAGGGTACAAATCCACAACGTTGAATATCGGTGAGATTTCGATCCCATCGGGTAATTCAATCTCATATGTGTTTGCCCCAAATTTCCTTATGACCTTGCACGGTCCAATATTTTTCATCTTCAGCTTGTTATACGTTCCCCTTGGGAACCTCTCCTTCCTCAGATGTGCAAGAATCAGATCACCAACTTCAAATTGAAGTTCTCGCCTTTGTTGATCTACTCTTTGCTTGTATTCTTGACTTGAACTCTGTAATCACTCCTTGATTTGGCTATGGAGCTCCTTCATTCCTTCTGCAAAGTCCTCTACACTAGCACTTATGAATTCAGCTTGTTTTGCATCTTTCAATTCAGAAACTCCCCTTGGCTGCATTCCATATACAATCTGGAATGGACTCTACCTTGTGATTCTATTGAGTGAATCATTGTAAGAAAATTCTGCCTATGGTAGAATGTGATCCCATTGACTATGATGTTCAGTCACTAAGCTTCTTAACAAATCTCCCAAGCTCCTATTTACAACCTTTGTCTGTCCATTCATCTGAGGATGATACGCTGAGATAAAAGATAAACTTGTCCCCAAATTCTTCCATAAGGTCCTCCAGAAATGTCCTACGAACTTGGTATCTCGATCAGACACGATACTCTTTGGTAAACCATGAAGTCTGACGACTTCCTTGAAAAATAGGTTCGCAATATGAGTTGCTTCGCTGGTTTTCTGGCATGGTATGAAATGTGCCATATTTGAAAATCTGTCGACTACCACAAAGATTGAATCATATCCTGTCTGTGTCCTTGGCAGTCCCATTACAAAATCCATGCTCACTGTGTCCCACAGCCTTTCAGGTATGGGTAATGGTTGGTATAACCCTACATTCTACCTTCTTCCCTTCATGTGCTAGCAAATTCTGCACATGTTCACTAATTTCCTAACATCTGTCCTCATCCCTAGCAAAAAATATGAGCTATTCAACTTTGAGAACGTCTTGTCGTGACCGAAATGTCTGACCAATCCTCCACTGTGTTTTTCCTTCAACAAATTCTCCCTCATGGAGCATTTCAGAATACATAGCTGATTTCCCCTGAATAATAATCCATCTTGGATCATGTATTCAGTCCATTGGATTCTATCTCTAAGAATTGGATTCTCATATGCCTCCTTAAAATCTGGATCATCCCTATACATTTCCTTAAGGTTATCAAAACCCAAAGTCTTGACTCTGAATTCCTGCATAAGAAAGCATTTCCTGCTCAAAGCATCAACAACTTTGTTAGCAGTTCTAGAAATATGCTTAATCACAAAAGTAAAATTCTTCATGTATTCAATCCATTTAGCATGCTTTTGGTTCAACTTCTCCTATTGAGTCACAAATTGCAAAGTGTGATTATTGTTGGACAAAACAAACTCCTTGGGAACGAAATAGTGTCTCCATTTCTTCAATGCTTGTATGACGACATATAATTCTTTGTCATATGTGGAGTACTTAATCTTCGCTTCATTCAGTTTTTCACTGAAATATGTGATCGACCTATCGTCTTGGCTCAAGACCGCTCTAATTGCAAATCCACTCGCGTCACACCTGACCTAGAATGTCTTGCTAAAATCTGGCAAAACCAGAATTGGTTGCTCAATGATCTTCCTCTTCAGCAGATTGAAACTCTTCTCTGCTTCATCCATCCAATGAAAAAATTTATGTCTTTTCTTCACCGTATCCATCATCGCTGCGCTAATTCCACTGAAGTTTCGGATGAATTTACTGTAGAATCTATCCAAACCATGGAATCTTCGAACTTCAAACACACTCTTCGGCGATGGCCAATTCTTAATCGCCTTTATCTTTTCCAGATCCATTTTTAATTCATTTGCAGAGATAACAAAACCCAAATAAATGAGTTTTGTCCTCATAAATGACGATTTCTTCATATTGATCAACAATTTCTCTTGCTGTAATCTTCTCATTACTGTAACTAAATGATTTAAGTGCACTGCTTTTGTCCTACTGAAAATTAATATATCATCAAGATATACAATGACGAATTTCCCAATGAAATCCTTCAGGAATTCATTCATCAACCTCATGAAAGTACTGGGTGCATTCGTTAAGCCAAATGGCATGACAATCCATTCATACAACCCCTCATTCATCTTGAATGTTGTCTTCCATTCATCACCTTCTCTCATTCGAATTTGATGATATCCGCTTTTCAAATCAATCTTTGAAAAAAACTTTGCTCCACTCAAGCAATCCATCAAGTCATCCATCCTTGGCAATGGAAACCTATATCTGATGGTAATCTTATTGATTTCCCTTGAGTCTGTACACATTCTCCAACCTCCATCTTTCTTTGGGCCGAGCATTGTCAGAACAACGCATGGACTCAAGATTTCTCGAATCAATCCTTTGTCCATTAAATCCTGGACTTGTCTCTTAAATTCTTCATTTTCCTGCGGTGTCAACCTATACGCGGATTTTCTTGGCAAATTGGCTCCAGGTATAAGATCGATATGATGACTTATACTCCTGATAGGTGGCAATGAACGAGGTAGTTCATCCACTACTATATCAACAAACTCTTCCAGCAACTCCTGGATTTCTTCTGGTAAATCATCTATTATCGTACTGGTCAAAACAATTTTGTTCTTCCTGACCACAATAAATTGTGTGTCTTCCTTCTTCTTAACCTCATTAAGAATTTCCTTCCCACTCATGAGAAGTACAATGTTTCTCATCTCTGTTTTCACCTCTTTATCCTTAATCGACAACAACATGTGAGTCCTACCATTTTTCTCCAGGGTGTACGTGTTGTTTCTCCCATCATGAACCACATTTATGTCATATTGGCATGGTCTACCCAACAATAGATGACAAACATCCATGGGAATGGAATCACATAATATTTCATCTTTATATCCTCTTATTTTAAATTCAACTAAACACTATTTAGTGACATTTACCCGATGTCCTTTTTGTAGCCACCAAACTCTGTATGGGATTGGATGTGCAACAGTCTCTAGCTCCATCTTTTCTACCATCTCTATAGATACGAGATTGTTCGTGCTCCCGCTATCCACTATCACCTTGCATACCCTATCTTTAGTTTTGCAAGCAGTCCTAAATAGACTGTTCCTTTGGGATGGGTTTTTTAGTTCCTTCTCTGGTTTCAAGATAAATTTCCTCATCATCAAGGATATTCCACCCTCAACGTCTTCTACCTCAACATTCCGTCCTTGAGCTTCGGTAATGTGAGTTTCACCACCATCTTTCTTCCTATCTGGACACTCATAGGATTTATGTCCAATTTTTCCACAGACAAAGAATTTCACTTCAACTCCTCTGCCTCTTCCTCTTCCTCTGGCTCGAGGAAAAGTATTTCTATCAGCATATTGCCTTCCTTGTGAGCTTCCTCCTCTCTCAGGTTGAGTTTGAGGTTTCTTCTCCTCTTCTTTAGGTTTCTGAGTTCTGTCTTGGGCAATTGTCTTGCCTCTTCTTTGACTTCTGCCTCAACCTCTTTGACCTTGCTTCCGGCTAAACTTCTCTTCAGCTTTCAGAGCCATCTGATAAGCATCTTCCATAGTCCGAATGGTCATCATGATCATCTCATATTGAATGTCATATTGCAGACCATTCATGTACCTGAAATTTTTTTCATCATCTCTTTCCCAATGACCTACTTTGATGTTTATCCTGTAGAATTCTTCAGTGTATTCCTTCACTGACATCAAATTTTGTCTCAAATTTTGCATCCTCCGAAACAGAGTAATTTGATAATCCTTGGGTATAAATTTGGCTTTCATCTTTTCAACCATTCTATCCCAGCTTTTGATTTTCTGCTTGCCCTTGAAGCATCTGTCAGCCTGCAGTTCATCCCACCATAGTGCTACATGCCCTTTAAATCTAGTAACAACATGTTTTACCTTCTTATCTTCCTCGAAATCCTCATAGTCCAAGTATTTGTCAAGAGCTCTAATCCAATATAGAATCTCTTCAACATCCAAGTTTCCCTCATACACTGGAAAGTCCATTTTTTCTCTGGCACCTAACCTTGCAACGACCCTGAATAGGCGTTCTTCTGCAGCATCTTCGACTGCAACTTCTTCGTTTTCGTCTTCATTTTCACTTTCAGCCTCGCTGACATCCCCAACATCAATTGTGTGCCTCTGTGCTATCTTCATAGCATGAAGCCTGGCATGTAATTCATGCATCTCTCTTTCCCTTGCTGGATTAGGTATTTGCATGTCTCTTCTTCTTAGCATTTCTCTTTCCTCTGCTGGATCAGGTATTTTCCTGTCTCTTCTTCTCGACGACATGGCTATAAAATCTCCTCCCTTTTATCTGCTATAGAAAGAAAATAATTTTTTCTAGGCTCTGATACCACAACTGATGCAGACCCCCTTTCCCTTGGGCCGAGATCCGCATAAGATCGTTCTAATTTCTCCATGAGTCGAAGCGACTCCTTCGGTTCCCTGCTGAAACCTTCAACATATCCACACATCCTTTATGAAAATCCTACCCTGTGTAACTTAACACCAGGTGCAAGCCTTACATCTTCATGTGACCACAACTCGAGCCTTAGCACAAGCATCTCTCGTGACTCGCGAGTTCGTGAGTCGATGACCCTCGACTCCTCTTTCTCTATTCATCGATACCCGAGATTGCGATACAAGTATGGCTCCTTCCTTGCTAGCACCTCTACAAGCGACCACCGGCTAGGTCTAACTCTAGCACCCCTCACAACTCACAACTTCGCAAGTTGGAGTGTTGAGTCCTCATGCTCCTCCTTTGTGAACCCCCGAGACGCGATAAGTCAACAATAGCTTGACTCCTTCCCAGGCGATGCGGGTCCACCACCTGTCACTCGCTTCCATCTTTTCTACGCACTCTATGTTTGCACCACCTGTCAACCATGTGGTCCCCACCTGACGGACGTGACATGTGCTCGCCCGAGCTCTCTGCACTCGGCACTTCATGACTTCTGCAGTCGAAAAGAAGTTATTTCAACCCCTGAGTTCACGATACATGATACCACGCGGAGGGTATGATCCAACGGTTCTCCCGTAGCTTGGATCCAACGGTCTGGATCTCCTTCTCTACTCCTCACAACTCACAACTTCACAAAACCAAGAATTTTGGTCTGCCCTCCAAACTTACGAACCCCGAGTTCACAAAATGATCTAACGACGTGGGTTGAAATGAGATCAACGACTCATATTGACCCTCGCATCCTGGGTGATGGGTTTCACCGACCTCTAATCACCTTGCAACTCTGCCAAATCCAATGAATCTCACAACTTCGCACTTCCTTCTCGAAGGTCTTTCACCGTCCATACGACTCCACTGAATCCTACGGTCCTCGGGACTTCGCGAGCTCTCCACGGAGAATTCTGATCACCCGATTCATGCTTCAATGACTTCTACCCAATGACTCAATGTTCTCTCTCTTGAACTTAATTTCTATGCAACGGTTTCGATATTTGTCTCCCTTTGAACACTTCAAAGGCGTTATCCCTCTTGAGCTTTCACTTGCAAACTCAAGCCTTCCAAAAAGAGCCCTGCTCCCACTCCTTGCAACAAACTTTCAAATAACTTCTTGTTGTTTGAGTCTTCGACCCTGTGCACTCTTTTCAACAGTGGTCCCTCAACCTTCACCTTAGTTGACAAGTTCTAAGGCTTCCACCAGCCCACGCACACCTTGCACGGCTCTGTGCTTCTCCTGCACTTTTGTGGGTATGAGAACAACAATATCTCTCTTGAGCTTTCTAAGATAGAACTCAGAACCTCATCAACGCACACCTTGCAGACATTCACTACACTCCTTGCAGGAATTCTTAGGAAGAGAAACAATTGAAACTCATTCTTCTCCTTTGTCAGACTTCATACATTCAACATGAAATCATACACACAACACAACATTGAGATAAATGCATAACAGAGAAACAAAACAACTGTAAACATACCATTCAACAAATGTAAATAGTAAGCATCATAAAACCATGAAAATTGAGTCAAAGCTTCATATATTAACTCAAGTGATCCTGTACATGGGTTCTTTTCTACAGCTCTCTGCTACAACTCTACATCATATGAATTCTGAATGATCATCCTAATGTTACTCCTCTACAATGATACAAGGGTGAGGGTGTCAATGATACAATGATACAATGATTTTGAAACCCAAAACAAGAAACCAGAGGCAATGTAGGCCCGAGAGTTTCCTCAACTGTATTATTTCCCACAAGTAAAGCAAGAATACCATATATAGTAAGAGAAATCCACACAACTTTTCAATGCAAATGGTTCAAATACAATGCCACATAGACCAACACTTAACCATCAATCCATGCACAATCAAAATTTACACATATAATAGCTTTGGAATGCACAGACTGTGAGAAAACAAGAGCCAACTGCTGACTTAATTAAAGAGTAGAGCAAAAACTCATGGACGGAAAAGCAAGAAACCCCATACCTGTGTAAAAATTACTAAAGAGAAACAACCAAGCCTATATACTTCCTCCACGACCGAGCAAAGCAGAGCAACATGAACCAACAAGAGAAACTACAAAATGGCTAAGGTGGTAGGATTGAGGTGGGTTAGAGTGATGTGCATTTATTGCACGTCGCTTCTACAGTTACATTGTCATTCATGGCTAGTACGAGAAAGTCGACTATACAACTCATAACCTATTAAATCCAAATTAATTTAATACAATGCCAAATGCCCCATAGTTTGCCAATATTCAAATTTACAAATCCACTAATCCTTGTCCAAAATTCACATGTAACACATATATCAAAACCTTGCTAGGGCTACCAAGTCACAACAAAACTTCCAATTAAACCAATACATGCAACACTTGTAGCAAGGGTTCAAGGTTATCACCAAACCATACACCATATACCATATAAAAATTAAAACCAGAGTGTAGGCCCTTCATCAATTTAAAGGCAACATAGTTATGTTTTATGAGAGATAATTAAGACAACCTCATTTCCTCTTTAGTCGCCTTACCCATCACATCATGTAATTTATTATTTTGAAAAGGATTTAAAGCAAATGAACTGTAGAGTTCGTGTCACAACCAAGTCATAGAACATAAAACATAGTGTTGCTTCTCCGTCATAGTCACATAAGTTACAAAATGGGTCCCACCTATTATTATATTATTAAATATAATTAGATAATAAGGTGTTGCAACCATTTGCAAGTAGGTACCCTATGTTGCACTTTTGAGAATCAACAAGGTGTTTAGTGGAGGCAGGTGGGAGAAGGTTTTTATGGAGGTTTTAACACCAATGCACATAAGTCAACCATGCACAACAGTGCAAATAAGTCGACCATGCACACCGGTGCTCCTAATTCGACTGTGCACACCGATGCTCTTACAAACTATAATGCCTCGATGCTTAACAAAAAAAGTGCACCAATAACCACTATTAATATAAAATACTAAAATATCGTCAATGCTCCCCCAATAACAAAGCACATCGATGCTCCCCAATAACAAAGTGTACCAATGTGCCCCTAATAAAAAAGTGCACCGGTGCTCCAAAACATAACGCCTTGATGATTTTGATAACCACTATTAATATTTAATACTAAAATATTGTTTTTTTTATTTTATTTTATAAGAAATCAAATGCATCGTGGTGCTCCCTAATATCAAAGCGTCCCAATTCTCCCCCAATAACAAAGTGCATAGGTTCTCATGATGCTCCCCAATAACAAAGTGCATCGGTGCTCCCTCAATAAGAAATCACACCAGTGCTCCCCCAATAACAAAGCGCACCAGTTCTCCCCCATTAACAAAGCACACCGGTGCTCATGTTCTTGTCAATATCACTGTGGAGTTTAAAATAAAAATAACTTTGTTCACATGTTCAAAAGTGCACAATAAACAATAATGAGTCATTGGTACTTCTATTAATTAATAGAGCATCGATGCTTCTATTAATTAATAGATCACCAATTCTTCTATTAATTTATAGAGCATCGATGCTTCTATTAACCTTATTTAAAAAAAAAATCATAGCTTTTATATCTAATGATTCATGTCTTTATTTGATAGAATATGGCCGATAAAAGTTCAAGGAAAACAACTTATTGTAGTGAACATGATGGTAGCTCATCCCAACAAGAGAACAATACAAGTTCTTTATGTCGTATTAAAAATTTAATATCTTTGAATTATTTGTAGGTTAAAATTAATGGTGTATGTTAGTTAAGGCATGCCATAGAAATTCCAAGGGACAAATGAGGGAAAAACCAATACATGATGATGGGAATATCCAAAAATGTATACAAGAAGATGGTAAGAGAAATGAACATAATTGCATCGTAGAAGGAGCCATCCCAACAATTACAATGCGCATAACATGTATGTAATCATTGATTTATTATTTTATGTACATTGAATTTAATTATCGCATGAAATACTAATTTTAAATTGTTTTGTTGTAGAAAAAAAAATGAAACCCCTTCAACACCTAAGACATGACGATGATGGATAAAAGGGTTGATCACAAAGTTTGTGAGTACTTACTTTTTCGATATTACTTAAAATTTCAACTTTGTTATGATATTCATATTTAAATAATTAATTTAAACTCATCCATGGATGTCTTTTAATAGGTGCTAACATACAAAGAAGATCCAATTGAAGTATTGATAGACATTGGGTTAAGTATGGGTAGTGAGTATATGTTGAAGTATCAAGGTTTAATTGAACAATTTCTAAGTAGCTATGTTTTTTTAACTTCCCTTGTTTTATAATTAATGGAACAACAATAAACCTTTATATTAATTATATTGACTGTGCTTTGTCATGACATATTAAACATGCAGGAAACAAAGTATGGAGTTCATCCAACATAAGAGATTTTGAGAGATGACATGAAGCATGGATTTAAAAGAATGTGTATTATTTATGAAACAATTGTTGTTGTGGTACACTTTTTGATTTACATAATCATGTATATTATACTATATATAAATGTAGATATACTTATTACACTTTATTTCTATGTTTGTAGATGGAAAATGAAGAGGTGGAACATCAAAAACAAGTTGATCAAGAAAACATTAGGTTAAATAATCAATGTACAATATCGCCTACAAGTGATGAATAAATTAGGCATGCACACAACTCAAGCGATGATAGCAATTCAAACTATGTCAAATGACAATCAATATACTTGAATGTTATTGCAAGTTGTATGTTTTGGAATATTTGTCTGTGAAAATCACAGATTTTGCTTAATGTACTCGACATATTGTCCCAATGGCATGAGGACATGTTACCTATGAGTGTAACAATTATACATTGGTTGCATTTTGATTATTGTGGACCTTTATGTTGTCCCATTTTGTATGACAATGGGTCACTTATTCATATATAATAAAATGGGTTTCTTATTCTATTGCATTGTCAAATGTTGTGTTGATGATTAATTAATATATGGATGATTTACATTGTTACAAATAATAGAGGTGTAATCCATTGGATAATGCATTAATGCAATCATTATATCAAAACACAATAACAAAAATATAAAAATCAATATTATTATTATAACAAATATTTGATTTTGAGATGATTAATTGAAAATTTGTAAAACAAAATAATTAATTAAAATATATACATATTGTTGCACTGCATTCTTTTGAACTCACTAAACAATGCATTTTAATGAGTTATACAAATTGGTGCTAAAAATTGTGAGAAAGCAATGTTCCTTTAAATGACATAATGTATGATTATATTTGTGTCATTTCAAATTATTTCAATGGGCATGATTACAATATGCACCAGTGCATGCATAAACATAAAAATCACCAGTGTTTTTTATTTATGCGTGCACACCAATGCTTCCCATTTATGTGTGGGCACTGATGCTTCTAATTTGTGTGTACGCACTGGTGCATTTTGACAACAAAAGCACTGAAAAAAAACCTCCACTACAACCTCCGCCCGCCCAATTTTTTTTAGTTATATGGAACATTTGTTAAAACCTCTACTAAAACCTCCACAACCAATAGAGGAGGTTGTAGCGAAGGTTATTTTAAAAATTTTGCCAAATTTTGTAACACTAAAAACTTCCAAAAAATCCTTCGCTAGAAGGTGTTCTCCTTGTAGTGACCCGGGGAACACAAAATTTTAAAATGTCATGCAAAGTATATGCATATTCTTAGGCTTTTGCTTGCTTGGATTTATTGTTAAGTATAATTTTTTTCTTTTTATATTATTTTGGGGGGAAATTACTTTTTTTACTTTCCTTCTTTACATAAATTCAAAAGAAGATGCTAACTATCTAATAAGAAATTATAAAGTAGTGTATGCAAATTGCTTCTATAGAAAGTTACATCAAGACATAAATACAAGCTACACAAAATATTTACATCAAAGATATAAATATAAACTGCAGAAAATGATACAGTAATTAAAAATATAACTATAGGAAATATAAATGTAATGATACTATGTAACCCATCTAAACCTAATTCAATCAATTGCATTGCTGCAAATTAAGTATATAGAACTGGTCTAGACTTTGAAATCTAAATATAATAGGAAACTTAAAACTGAAAAGAATCTTGGTCTACTTGATGCATTAGAGAAAATTCAATTCAAATTAAAATTTCTTGACATAATACAATTGCAGAACATAAAATAACTAACAAGAATAAATTTATACTAATCAGGTAATGAAATTAATGCTAAATAAGTTGCATAAGAAAATGGGATCACCATTGCTATAGAGTGGCCCTTGCTCTGCAATATGTTGGTTGATCCTTCTGTTAACTCAACTAATCACAGTAGGAACATGATTCAACCAAAAGTAGTTGTAATCAAGAATGATATATTGATATTCAAAATTTCGAACCCCCATAGGTTCTTTTTCCTGTTGCTTTATACAAAAAATTCACAAGTTATTGGGAAGTTGCTTCCTTTTCTAGGAATCAACTGAAAAATTGTTTCAACTCCTATTTTTCAAAAGAAAATCATATCCTCAAAAATAGATTCGTGTCTTGCTAATTTAATTATTTACATGTCCCGCGTCTTCATTTGACTAAACACAAATTAAATACATAAGAATTTCACCCTTATGAGTAGCGCTCAATGTATTCTATGTGGCTTCGCATGTTTTTTTCCAATGTTTTGTCAACAACCCGAAATAGATCACACCCTCTTGAAAATATTCAGATGTTGATACGAAACTTTACAACACCAGGGTAGCTCCAATAATTGATATCCCTGCTGAAAAAAAAGTATGTAGCATTTGGTAGATTTGATATTCTGAACTTCAACTAATGAGAAATTCTGCAACTCCTGAAAAATAACAAAATATACAATTTTCTTCCTGAATCTTGTAATAAATTTTTTTAGCAACCTAAACGCATAAATCATGCGTCCACATTCCTTTCCTAATAAAATCATTTATTTAATATAAAAAATCAACCCAAAGATTCAAGCTATTCAGGAAAGGCAAATAGGTAGAAATGGTAGATAATGGATGAGAAATGGTTAAGTTGCTCAATTGGGAAGGATAATGAATAAATTGAAGGGAAATAAAAAGGGCAATTGCCACGCCCATCATTTGCATCACCAGATGGAGTATGTGTTGCTTATGTAGCATTCCATTCTAGTTTTCTTATGTAGCATTCCATCATTTTTCACTCCATAGAGGACATTGTTGGGTATGTGTTATATTCTTTGCAGAACTAGCTTTAGTGTCTACTACGTTGCACCGAGCGCGCAGGGGGGTTTGAGGGAAGCACCCTTGAGATTTTTTTCCTCGGGAAATGTGTCACAATTTTACCTCGTTTTTCGTGTCACCTCAATTTTCATGTCCATTGTTGGGTGGTTTTTTGGCACATGGTTTTTGCTGATGGTTTTCTATTTCCGGTTAAGGAATTAGTGTTGTTGACTATCTAGGTCATTGGGTTATGTTTTTAGATGTCATTGGATCCTATATATATATTGTATTGTAAACAATGTATGATTGTGATTGAATATAGAATATGTTGGTTTTCCAGGGGAAAATATCTGTGTAATGTGTGTATTTTCCATTGTATCTTTTCTATTCTTTTAATGAAAAATTGTTTGCAGTAAATATTGTACAAGGTTAAAATCTACATTTGGTATCAAAGCTTTGTTGGCTTCAGGGGGACACCTTTGTGGTCAAGTTTTTGGATCAGGACTATGATAATCCTTGTTACAGAGGGAGATATGTGGTATTGATTCTTTAGGTGAAGATAAATGGCGAGAAGTTCGAAAATGGAGATCAAGAAGTTTAATGGGAAAAGTTTTGAGCTATGGAAGCTCAATATGGAAGATATTTTGGTTGAAAGAGATCAATGGATCATGGTGGATCCAGGTACTGCACCTACATGAACTTCAAAAGATGACTGGAAAAATTTGGATCGAAAGGCGAAGAGCACAATCCGACTGTGTCTCTCAGATTCAATATTTTTGAATGTGTCAAAGGAAGATACAACCAAGGATTTATGGGATAAGTTGGGTAATTTGTATCATTCTAAGTTCATAGTAAATAAACTATTCCTGAGAAATAAGTTGTATAACCTGAGGATGAGAGATGAAGACTCGGTGGCAGAGCATTTGAACGCCTTCAATACTGTGGTAAGTCAGTTAGTATATGTTGAGATTAAAAATTCAGATGAAGATAAGTGTATCAGTTTACTATGCTCTTTACCAGACTCGTGGGATAGTCTAGTTGTGGCCATAGGTAGTAATACAACTACCTTGAATTTTGATGAAGTGGTCTCATCCTTGTTGTCGAAGGAGATGAGACAAAAGAACATGGAAGGACATAGCACATATGCATTATTTTTAAGAGGACGCTCCCAGGAAAGAAATAGATATAAGTCCTCAAGTGGGAGATCTAAGTCTCCTGGAAATTTTGTAAAGGTATGTTGGAGATGTGGAAAAGAAGTCCACTACAAGAAGCAATGTAGATCCAAAGTTGAGAAAAAGAAGGGATCTGAAGAAACTCCTTCTACATATGAAAATACCTTTGAGGAAGAAGGAGGGGATGTGTACTTGGCTTATTCAAGAACACATGCAAATCATGAGGCATGGTTGGTTGACTTAGGTGAATCCTCTCATATGATTCCCCACATGGAGTGGTTCTGTGAATATTAAAGGTATGATGGAGGTAATGTTTTTCTAGGTGATGACTCAACAACCAAAATCATAGGTCAAAGAAAATTCAAGTTGAGGCTAATAGATGGAAGGATTAGAAAAATACATAGTGTTCTGCACATCCCATGATTGGTAAAAAATTTGATTTTTGTAAGAAAAATGGACGATTCAGGGGTAAAAACAATATTTGAAAAGGAAACCTGCACGATGGTTCGAGGAGCAATGGTGTTGTTGAAGGGAGTTCAGTTTGGAAGTTTGTATAAGCTGCAAGGAAGCACTATTAGTGATGGGTGTAATAGTTCCGATGTTCCTGATATTGGAGTTGAAGAAGGAAGAACTCCTACAATCTCTGAAGAAAAGGTTATGTTGTGGCATCAAATACTGGGGCATATCAAAGAGAAGGTTCTTGGAATAATACATGGTAAAGGCATTGTTGAAGGTATGTCTAATTTCTCTTTGAATTTTTATTTTTGTGAACATTGTGTATATGGGAAGAAAAATTGGGTAAGATTCCCCTTTGGTGCAACAAGGGAAGAAGGAATTTTACATCTTGTTCATAATGATGTGTTTGGACCTGTGTCGGTTCCATCATTTGGAAAATCTATGTACTATGTCTCATTTATAGATGACTTCTCAAGGAATACTTGGATATATTTCCTCAGGAAGAAATCTGAAGTCTTTGACAGGCTTAAAGAGTTTAAGGCTCCTGATGAGAATCAAACTGAGAAAATAATTAAGGTGGTGAGGATAGATAATGGTGGAGAGTTCCGTCTGAATGAATTTGAAGAATGCTGCAAGAAGTGTGGTATAGCAAGGAATAAGACTACTCCATATACACCTCAGTAGAATGAAGTTGCAGAAAGGATGAACAAGACACTGATGGAAAAAGAAAGGTGCATGCTCAGTGGTGTCGGGTTAGGGAAAGAATTCTAGGTAGAGGCAGTGGGTATTGCATGTTACCTGGTCAACAGATCACCCTCATTAGCACTGGATGAGGGTGATTTTGGTGATATTTTTTCTCCTGTTGCCAAATTAACTTCTATAAGATTTATGTTATATGTTGTTGCTCCTTTTGATTTTGAAGTAGAACAGATGGATGTGAAGACAACATTCCTACATGGGGATACAAAAGAATAAATCTTTATGAAGCAGTCGTAAGGCTTTGTTGTAAAGGGAAAGAAGGAGCTGGTATGCAAGTTGAAAAAGTCCATGTATGGTTTAAAACAATCACCAAGGATGTGGTATCAAAAATTTGATACTTATATGTTGGGACTTGGATTCACAAGAAGCAAAAAGGATCATTGTGCATATTTTAAATTAATTGGTGATAATTTTATTTATTTGTTCTTGTATGTGGATGACATGTTGCTGATAGGAAACAACAAGGAGATTATCCAGGATGTGAAAACTCAGTTGTCCTCTAAATTTGACATGAAGGATCTCGATGCTTCAAATTTCATTTTGGGAATGGAAATTAAAAGAGATCGAAAAAAGAGGAAACTTTGGTTAAATCAGAGAAAATATGTCGAGAAAATATTGTAGAGGTTTAATATGCAGGAATGTAAACCGGTCAAGGTCCTTATTCCTATTGGTGTAAAGTTATTTGCAGATCAGTGTCTCAATACACAAGAAGAGGAGGATGACATGTATCATGTTCCATATGCGAGTGCAATTGGCAGTTTGATTTATGCAATGGTCTGTACTAGACTAGACATTGCACATGCAGTGGGAGTTTTGAGCATGTATATGTCAAAACCAGGAAAGGAGCATTGGACAACAGTAAAAAGGGTTTTCAAGTATTTGCATGGAACTGCTAGCTATGGATTGTGCTACCAAGAAAGACTAGGATTGGACAGAGTGTTGGACATACATGGCTTTGTGGATGCAGACTGGGTTGGAGATCTGGATCGTAGGAGATCTACAAGTGGGTATGTGTTTAACCTGTTTGGAAGAGCAATCAGTTGGATGAGAAAAAGGTAGGTTGTAGTGGCACTTTCAACTACAGAAGCTGAATACATGGTAGCCACTTATGAAAGTAAGGAAGATGTATGGTTACAGATATTGTGTTCAGGTATTGGGTTGGTACAACAAGTTGTAAGGATAGATTGTGATAGTCAGAGTGCAATTTTTCTAGTGAAGAACCTGGCTTATCATTCAAAGACAAAGAATATTGATATTCAATATCACTTTTTGAGAGACATGGTTGAAGAAAAGAAAGTGTTGTTGATGAAGGAGGACACTTTGAAGAATGTTGTAGATTCATTAACAAAATATGTGAGCACTGAGAAGTTCTCTTGGTGTAGAGGATCCATTGGCATTGCTACCCTGGATTGTTGACTATGTAACCTTATAATCCCCTGTATGCAAAGAAAACAACAAGTGGGAGAATGTTGGGT
This sequence comes from Picea glauca, assembly GCA_000966675.3. NCBI lineage: Eukaryota > Viridiplantae > Streptophyta > Pinopsida > Pinales > Pinaceae > Picea > Picea glauca. The sequence continues at coordinate 570,770 of JZKD02S1673178.1, forward strand.
AAGTGTTATATTCTTTTCCTCGGTAAATGTGTCACATTTTTGCCTCATTTTTCATGTCACCTCAATTTTCATGTCCATTGTTGGGCATTTTTTTGGCACATGGTTTTTTCTGATGGTTTTCCATTTTCGATTAATGAATTAGGGTTGTTGACTAATCCAGGTCATGGGTTAGGTTTTTGGATGTCGCTGGATCCTATATGTATATTTAATTGTCAACAATGTATGATTGTGAATGAATATAGAATATGTTGGTTTTCCCAGTTTGGGTTTCCAGGGGAAAAATATCTGTGTAATGTGTGTATTTTCTATTGTATCTTTTCTGTTCTTTTACTTAAAATATGTTTGGAGTAAATATTGTACAAGGTTAAAAGCTATAGATATATCACACATTTAGGCAACTCGGGAGAATGAATATCTTGTTGTAGTGACTACATTGGAGGGTTGGGGGGAAGGCAAGATTCGTGAAATGACTAGAACTGTTGTCTTTCCTGTTAAATTTAAGTGCATAGTCTTCAAGCGTTTCATAAATGAAGTACAATTTAAGATACTAGTTATCAAATGGATTGAAAAATACCGAGTGCTCTAGGCATTAGGGAGTGTGCAAGATTATTTCCTTTTGGACATGTCTATTATCAAGATTTTTGTCCACTCACTATAGTACATATGACCATAGTGATTTTTTATTATTTTGTATTGTGTCTTGGTATGCAAGTGAAAGGTTATGTATAATTGTATAAGAACATGAAAACAAGGCATTTGTGTAATAACAAACTATAATTGCTATCACATTACAAATTGAGGTTTAATGCACCTTTATATACTTGAGAATATATGAAGGTATATTCATCCCATATTAACATAAAAAGGGTAAGAATTATTTGAATTATAAGCACAAACATGTTTCATATTATCATTATCATGCATTACAATTATTTTTGTCAAAATAATAACAAAATTAATAAATGTCTTGAATGCAGGAAATAGTGAGAACTAAGAACATGAAAAAAATGCAATTCACTATGGCAACAATGAGAGTATTAAATCTAGATGATATAGAACATGAAATGATCAAAGTAGTGCAAGATCACAATGAAGAATCTTTCACAAATACAATGTTAAATCTAGGAGAAGGCACTGTGGACCCATCATCATAATGAGGATCATTAATTTATTGTTATCTCTCACCCTTGTGACCCTTGAAAGTCCTTTGAAAGGGACCTAAGGGAAATATTGAATAATTTAAAAGGGATCCTTCGAAAGGAAAAAATGTATTAATGGATATATTTAGGGAAAAGTGTCAAATGTAAAATAATACCCTCATGAAATGTAACTTATGTAATATTGAAAAGAAAAGGGGGAAACTTCTTAACTAAAACCCTAAATTGTCACATGGTAAGAGAAACAAGAAAAGGCGGTTACGAGAAAATCTCTATAAATATTAATTTTCTAGACTAAGAAGAGGCCTTTCCCCCTTATATATGGAGGTTATTTTTCTATGAGAAGAGATCACTAATTCCTCTTCCTTTCTAGTGTAATTTATCTTTTATTTCTTAATGAGAGAAGCCATTGCTAGCCAAGTTTACTGATAAATATTTATGTTATGCTTTGAATTTATTACATAATATTCTTGTTTTTCATTGGTGCATCGAGAGGTTGTGGGAATGGTATATTTATATGGTAGACTAATCTCATAAATTGGTATTTATTCATGTTTTTTTTTTTTTTTGGTATTTTGGCTGGTTTGAGTATAGAACTATTACTTTCCATTGTGCTTGTAGGCTATCCTTAGCTTGTTGTTAGTAATTTGAGGTTTATGTGAGAGTATTTTCGTAAACTATTTCCATAATATTTTCTTGTATTTAATTTGATTAGTCTCTTATCATTTTGGTTAGGTTAAGTTAGTTTGGATATGAGGCTATAACTTTCAGTCTTAACTATATACCATTCTCAATGGGTTGGTAGTGACTATGAAGTTGTGTAATATCCAACTAAGTGAACTAATTTCTTGTTATTGACTACACATATTTATGTTTTCTTAGTATCTTTATTTTTTATTTTGATTAGATGAGGGAATTATTAATTTTCATGTTAGCTTAGTTTCATTTCATTAATTTCTTTAAAAAACCTTAAATGGTGAACTAGATCACAATTGGTAAACCCCAAAATAGTAATGGCCATTAGGATATAATTTGGATGGTTTTTCCTACACCAAATAGGAAAGACTCTAATTGGGCCTCTTTTCTAGGGATAACCCCTCTGATTGATGCTAGGCTATTTCCCTTGTCAACAACCAACAAACCCAATAATAGGAATCAAGGTTTCTATCATCCCTTACCTATACCTACTAAACCATGGGAGAGCATCTCCATGGCTTTTATAGGTGGTTTTCTAAGAACTAGTAGGGGACACAACCATATATTTGTGGTAGTTCACAAATTTAGTAATATGTGCATTCTCAAGCCTTGTAAAAAGACCATCGATGGACAAGATGTTAAAATCATGTTCTTTGAAAAGGTCTGGGTGCACTTTAGGATACTATAGAGCATCATCTTAGATAGAGATATCATATTTATTCATGACTTTTGGACTATAGATAGCAAGGATGAGCAAGGGAAGCCACCATAGGATAATCATTGAAGGCTAAAAGATTAATTGTTAAGACCATGTGTTATCACCGAAATTTCGTCCGCACGTGGCGACAAGAACTCCGCATCATCAAAACAACAATGAAGTCATTCATGGCACTGAATTAATTTCACAGCATTCCAGAAGGGTCAAAAACTATACAAAGTAACCAAAAGTTGAAGGGCGCTTTACAATAGTTTGGTGCGCGCACACATGCGCAGGACAAAAACGTATGATGCACGCATGCGCGCATGACGCGCGACTGTCAACGCAAAAAACCGCGCACCTGCTAATACGACGCATTTATTGAATTAGCCAGTCTCCCAACCACTTTCGGACCAGCTCCCAATCTGATTTGACTCCCAAATCCGAGCTGAATCCACAGGGTAGGCGGGTTAATGACCTAATGAAGCCCTAAAGAGCCCCTTTTCACACTTTGAAGAGGTTACATAATCACCCGGTGATCTGCTATAAAAAGCCATGAAGGAACATTGTTTTCGCAAGGAATTCCAGGTATTGTTATGCTGCTAAGATTTTCAAGGGCTCATTCTTTGACGACAACACATTGGCAACATTTCAGAGAGCCATTTGCCTCTCCATTGAGCGGAAGTGTTGGGATTTCTTTCACCATCAGTCTTATTTCTTCGCATTGTAAGGAAAGCAAGTTTGTGAGGGCCTCAAGAGCCTTCCTTTGGGGGAAGAAGGAACCACAGTTCCCTTCCTTCATCGTGCTCTGGTTTCATCAATTGATCATCTCAAAACCATTGGTGATATCGGTGTATTTCTTGTGTTTATTGTTTCTCTATCCATATGTTCACAGTTTTAGTTTGTTTTTGTTTAAATATTGCTTGTAGTTTGCTTTGTTTC
>JZKD02S1673178.1:601046-614976 GCA_000966675.3 Picea glauca
TTTAGTGGGATCATCCTAACCTCCTCACCTTATCCTCTTCAACTTATAAAAGGAGAGGAGTTCTCATGGAGAAAGTTAGCTTGAGCTTGGGTTAGCTTTGTTGGTTTATGAGCTTGTTAGCTTTGGCTTGGTTAGAGTGGCTTTGATATTTTCTTTGTCAAGATAGATTGTGAATAGCTATCAGATCTATGGTCTCAGAATCCTTGGAGTAAGAAGTGTGTGGGGAACGAAGGACAGTTGGAAGGGACCTTACGACATCAAGGCTATGGTTGTAATCTCTCTTTCACATTTAATATGATACAGTAATATGATTCTTTCCTATAAAGCCTGTTGTGTTTTATTGTATGATTCCTTGATCACATACATAGGTTTATATTGAGTTTATGCTATTTCTATCACTTTGGTTGGTTGCGTTATTTTGCAGGATCATCATTGTACGAGAGTTGGAACGAAGCTAGGATAGCGATGGCGAGAGGAAGCGACATTTAAACGGTATGTCACTCATCCCTCTTTAGTTAGTAAATTCAATATCTAAAACTTAAGGAAGGCGTCATGTTCTGTCATGTTTTGTTCTAGATCCAGGTGGATCTAGGGAGATCGGTTTGTGTCCGCACTTACAGATTAATCCTAAAACAACTATCAAGACATGTTAAATATTGGGCTACGAGGAAAGGAAAGGGTTCCATTATTGTTGTCTTAATTACTATTCCATAGTTTAAAAAATCAAGGGAGTGGGATATTGGATAAGAACATACGAAGTATAATACTTTGTAGCAGTCATACAAGGCACAATGTCAATTGAAAATCCATAATGAGTTCACCTTTCTTTGTATTTGCAATTTATATTTGAGAAGAAAATAGCAAGGCGTAATCATTACCTTCTAGCTTGGTTTTCCCATATTGGGTTTCCTAGGGTACATATTGTGTTCATTGTGTGGATGACATGGTATTTATTTTAGCTTATTTTATTTTAGACTTAACTTATTTTAATTATTTTGGGTGCTAAGATAGTAATATTAAATCTTAATTTTAAGTAAAACACTACATCACAAAGAATTTTTAGAAACTTGCAAGATCTATTGTGATGTACTATTCCATTGGAATATCCATGACAATTTACGGATCAATGATGAAAAAAATTATGGGTCATTGGGTGCACCCAATTGAAGGTAGAATAAAGTGGTTATAGTGACTTGATCTAGGTAATGAAATTGAAGGGATGATGCACTATCTATTTTAGATACCACCCAAAACCTATGGGAAAGTCACCTAGGTAGAATTCCTAAAATAGAACACTAAGTTACTGATCTAGGAGGATCTAAGGAATGTTCATAAATGTCTAGGAGGATCTAGAATGCTCCCAGAGGTCCCAGGGGGTCCATAAAAGCTCAAAATTTAATTGTCTCAAATGATGATGAAAATGATATCAATGCATAGATCTCGTCGTTATCTTTCCAACGACACAAATGGTAAGTCAAATGGAGCTTGTATGCAAAAGTTATGAGCAGTCAAAGTTTAGTCAAATCAGTGAAAAAGTCAAAGTAGGGTTCCACATGGCACCACCAAAGGGTGACATGTGGCATGATGATATGGCATAGGTGGTAGTATAGGCTGATGTGGCAGGCATGCAGGATGAATCGGGTCTTGACATGTGGCACACTAGTGGATTAGTTTGGTATTGACACATGGCATAGGTCAGCCAATGAGAGGTTTGCACATGGCAACCTCCCATTGTCCTATAATGGTTAGAGTTATGTAAAATTATGGAGTTAGAGGGGGTCAAACCCGTGACCTCCATAACCTCCCAAAGTCTTAACAAAGCCTCCATTACCATCGCACCACTCTAATGTTTATTAACATTACATGTTGTAATGTTTTATTTAAATTAAGTTAAAGTTCCATTTTGGAGGAAAAGGGGGCCAAGGGCTAGCCCTAACCTCTAGTTTATATGTATTTCCATGCGACCAATACCTAAGTCATGGGGGGCCTAAAGAAATTTGAACCGTCGTAACCATATAATATATAGTTATATACCATATATAACCAAAAAAAATGAAATATACCATATAGGATTTGCAGGTTTTGAACCCCGAACCTTTTGCCCAACCAAAAACTTACCATAACCTATGCCAACCACTATTCCAAATATAGATTTTGTTACAACAAATCCAAACAAATTGCATTTATTAAGATGTCGACATTAGCGTGGAGTTCAGGTACATTTGGGGGGCCAGGCCCTATATATTGGGCATGGATCCCATTACATGAAACACATATCGAGATGCACAAATCTTGATGCGCGACACATATTCTGAGGTAGTACACACTGCATAGAAGTATGTGCAGGAAAAGCCTAGTTTATGTGTTGCATGGAAAAGCATGCCATAAGGTATATTTTCCACACCTAGGCAAGTTTGTACTCCTTGGAATCGTTTTTCTGTAAGGATCATGAATTTGAAGTTTGTTTTGTGATAAGAGGTCATTTGTAAAAGTATTACTCCAAATTTCCATTAATGAGCTCTTAGTGCATTGTTTTGTGTGCCGAAGAGGGTGAAATTGAGCCTGTTTGAAATTTGGTCAACTTTATAGTCAAATTTCTCAGAATTTCGCAAGGATTTCAATGGTGTACTTATTTTCTTGTTTCGAGTAGTGGATTTAAAGATAATCCATAAAAAAAAAAAAATATTTGCAAGCCCACATTGTAATGTAATATGGCATTTTGAGATGATGAAGAATAGTCTTGTATCTAGAAAGTGACTTTGAAGATGAAGTGACATATGTCATCCATATATGTAATTTGAGTTCTTTTATTTTTTGTTGTATTATCTCATCATTCTTCAAGATTATTCATCAGTATTAATGAAGTTTATGGACAAGTAATCATATTCACATGTGTTTTTGCAAATAGTCAAGCAATCATTTATATTTCAAGTCTAGTCAGATGTTTTTGTGTATTTAAGAGTTGTTTTTACATCTAAGGATTTTCATATCAAGTTGGTATCATAGCTGGTTTTACGTTTATTTACTATTGAATTCTTACGAGGTCCAAATCTAAGTGAGGTGAAGGCAAACTTGTAAGTTGTAATCCTAAAATTGGTTCAAGGGGCTTCACTCAAAGAGGAGAAATGGAGCATGAATAATTTATGTATGAGGTTGATAAGGAATTTCAAAGGATTTTCCTTGAGATGAAAAATATGGTTAAGGAATTGTGGGAAGACCTAGAAAGAAGGAGAGCAAATCCTCATCAAAATGAAGGTGGTCCAGTTGAAACAATGGTAAAAGATGAAGGAGAAGGAGAAGGTGAAAAACCTCCAGGATCTCCTTCATCCCCATCATCATCATCATCATCGTCCTCCTCATCATATTCTTCTAATGAGAGTGAACATTATTCTCATAAGAGGACAAAGTGTTCTAAGACATCTTTTGATTCTCATGATCTACCTTTATTAAAGCTAGATGTAAAGTTTGATTTGCTTACTTATGATGGAGAGTTGAATGCAGAGAAGTTGGATAATTGGGTCAAACATATTGAAGTGTATTGCAGGGTACAAAAAATCATACATGATACTTCAAGGATACAGTTGGATACTTTTCTCCTAAGAGACACAACCTTGATATGGTGGGAGAGTCGGACACGAGTTGATCTTATTCAACATGGTAAAATCATTTCTTTCTAGACTGAATTTATTGTTTCATTAAGAAATAATTTTTATCAATTATCTTATATGCAAACATCAATGATTGCTTGGTAACATCCGAGAGAAGGAAAAAGGGGAAACGTATCAAGCTTATACACATGAATTTAAGAGAAAGGCATTGTCTTTGGGAATTCCATTGCATACTCCTGAGACTCTTCTAAAGTATATTGGTAGTATGCTCTCATATCTTTGTCATACTATATTGATGTTTAATCCTACTAATATTGAAAAAGTATCAGTACAAGCTACACATCTTGAAGCCAACAAAGGAAAACATGTTGTTGAAGATGTTTCAAAGGAGCCACATGAATTCGAGGAGAAGTAGAAGGGAAAATGGTAGAATAAGAAGACAACTACAATAGAGAAGGATGAAGAGAAAAAGCCTACATGTTCTCCCTACAAGAAGAAAGGACATGATGAGAAGCATCGTTGGAAGATGCATCCAGAATTGAAGCTAGAGTGAGCTCAGCTTAGGAAGGGTAAACAAAAGACCATGACCATGGTGCAATGTCTTGGATCAGATTCTGAGGATGAAACCAAGGTTGCAACTATGAGCATCAAAGGTAAATCTTATGTTGCAAGTTTCAGTTTGTGCATTTCTTATACAAAGTCTAAAGTAATCCCTGATGGAATATAAAGAGAAGAATTGTTTCATTTGCAAGTTATCTCAAAGAATACTAAGATTGATACACTTGTTGATAGTGGATCACAAGTGAATCTTATTTTAGACCAAGTTGTTCATAAATTGGGATTCAAAACTAGGCCTCATATGAGACTATATCCTTTGGGTTGGATTTGTGATAATTCTCAGGTACATGTAACTAAGCAATGAAAGTTACGGTTTACGTTCACATTTCGTTTCATTGATGAGGTAGAGTTAGATGTTGTTCCACATGACACTCGTAGTTCACTGTGAGAGCTCATCATATGAAGATGAATTTGACAGTTTTCACTACAGGGAACATGCTAGCTAATGCTAATATCCAGGATCTAGACTTACAGCCTACAATTGAAAGCATAACATGTCCTTTGGTTGATGTCATTCTTGTTAAGAAGGGAATATATGTTGATGTTTCATTCTCTTTCACATCTATATATTCAATTTTGTTGTTCAGTTTATTACTAATCAGTGGAGTATGGTTGGCTACTGCAACAATGAATGGAAAAGTTTTTGAATTTAAGGGAACGGTTAACTTGGTCATCAATGTTGTTTAAGTCTTCATTATGGTTGTGATAAGTTAGGTGCTTGTTATCCAAGAAGGAAAGTTGGATGATATTGGACAAGTGAGGTGAAATCATTCTCACTTCATTTATGAATGATCCGTACTTTTGGAGGTCCAAAAGTTATTCAGTGGGGAGGTGTGATCCAGGAGGATCTAAGGAACACTTATAGAGGTCCAGGAGGATCTGGAATGCTCACAGAGGTCCTAGGGGGTCCATAAAAGCTCAAAATTTGACCATCTCAAATGATCATGAAAATTACATCAATGCATAGAGCTCATCGTTATCTTTCCAACGACGCAAACAACAAGTCAAACCAAGCTCGTATGCAAAAGTTACGAGTAGTCAAAGTTTAGTCAAATCAACGAAAAAGTCAAAGAAGAGTGTCACGTGGTACCGCTAGAGGGTGAAACGTGGCATGCTGATGTGGCATAAGTGATAGTACAGGCTGACGTGGCAGGAAGGCAAGACCAATCAGGTCTTTACATGTGGCACACTAGTGGACCAGTCTAGTATTGATATGTGGCATAGGTTAGCCAATGAGAGGATTCCATGTGGCAGCCTCCCATTAGCCTATAATGGTTAGAGTTATGTAAAATTATGGAGTCAGCGAGGGTCAAACCCGTGACCTCCATAACCTCCCAAAGTCTTAACAAAGCCTCCATTACCATCACACCACCCTAATGTTTCTTAGCATTAAATGTTGTAATATTTTGTTTAAATTGAGTTAAAGTTCCATTTTGCAGGAAAAAGGGGCCGAGGGCTAGCTCTAGGCCCTATTTTATATGTATTTCCATGTGACCAATACCTAAGTTGTGGGGGGCCTAACAAACTTTGAACCGTCATAACCATATAATATATGGTTATATACCATATATAACAAAAAAAATGAAATATGCCAGATATATAGGATCCATGGGTTTTGAACCCCGGACCTTTCACCCAACCAACGACTTACCATAACCTTCATCAACCACTATGCCAAATATAACATTTGTTACAACAACTCCAAATGAATTACATTTATTAAGATGTTGACGTCAACATGGAGTTCAGGTACGGTTGGGGGCCCACACCCAATTTATTGGGCATAGATCCCAACACATGACACACATCCAGATGCATGGAACATATTCTGAGGTAGTACAGAATGCATAGAAGTACGTGTAGGAAAAGCGTAGTTTATATGTTGCATGAAAAAGTGTGCCATAAGGTATATTGTCCACACCTAGGCAAGTTTATACTCGTTGGATTTTTTTTTCCACAAGGATCATGAAGTTGAAGTTTGTTTTGTGATCAGAGGTCATTTTTAGTAGTCTTAGTCCAAATTGCCAGTAATGAGCTCTTAGTGCATTGTTTTGCGTGTCGAAGAGGGTGAAATTGAGCTTGTTCAAAATTTGGTCGACTTTATAGTCAAACATCTCATAATTTTGCAAGGATTTCAATGATGTACTTATTTTCTTGTTTTGAGTAGTGGATTTAAAGATAATCCATTAAATTTTTTATTTGCAAGCCCATACTATAATGTAATCTGGTATTTTGAGATGATGAAGAATAGTCTTGTATATAGAAAGGGACTTTGAAGATGAAGTGACATATGTCATCCATATATGTAATTTGAGTTATTTTATTTTTTGTTGTATTATCTCATCATTCTTCAAGATTATTCATCAGTATTAATGAAGTTTATGGACAAGTAAGCATATTCACATGTGTTTTTACAAATAATCAAGCGATCATTTATATTTTGAATTTGGTTGGATGTTTATGTGAATTTAAGAGTTGTTTTTACATCTAAGGATTTTCGAATTAGCTACCTCTTTGTGATGAAATATCAAGGGAAATAATCATCTATCAGGCATTTTCATTGGGCAATGACATATGGCCCGATGAATCTCACTATAAAAACCTCAAAATGAAGGCATCACCCTAAATAACATTCCAACTTAGTGAATTCCCCTAACACAAATTCACCCATTAATTAAGTGTGAGGAGGGATCTCGAACACTAAGTTTGACCTAGTGTTTTATGCATGTATGAAATGAACTTTCTAGGTGAGTTTTATTCACTATTAAAGTGCTTACTCTCAATGTATAAACTTCTAAGTTGCAATGTATGGTGGCCTTGGATCATTGACCTCTCTGTCCTATTTCAAATGTCCTACTCTAAATTGAATGATAAAATTTCTCTAACCAATTAATGAAGTCACTTTTATACGAAGATGTTTATTTTACTATCTTAGTAGGTGACATGAATCAACTATGTAGTTCTTAGGTGTGGATGGTATGCCTACATAATATGTATTTTTTGAATATAAAAAGATGAGAATTATAATGTCCAAAATTAACCAAAAGTAAGTAGGATAGTATGAAAACTCTATCCTCTTTTGATTCACCCGTATTGCTTAAGAGAGTAAGGCAAAGAGCATACTTAGTTTGACAAGATGGGCCCCCCAAACCCAAAATTCCTAAAACAATTAGAAACAATTTAGTTCCAATTATTCGACAAGAACAATCATGCATAAAACAAAATTAATATAGTTAAATTCATTTAGATGTGTTTTAAATAAATAAAATAAGTCAAATTTTCATATAATGTTGTGTCCAAGAATAATGAAATTTAAAATCAAGATATTAAGTTAACCTTAGAAAGCAAGGTAGTTAGAAAAATTAATAGAAAACTGAAAATTGTTCTCAACCACATGAATTTAAATCAACAGACGGAGTGCAAAATTATGGTAGACTATGTAGGGAAGCAAGTTTTTAAGTTATATAGTTTTTTATAGTTACTAAATAACACAACTATTGAAACTAAGTCCTATGCACTTGTGTTAAAGAAATTTTGGGCATGCAAAATACTTTAAAAATGAAGACTTTTTTGGCTTCACAATTAAGGGTTGAGGTAACTAGAGAGTTCACTCCACAATGGTCTGTGATTGGGTGTTGAATGATTCATGAATGCCTCTGATCCAACCAAAGGAAAAAATAATGGATTTCTTCCCTAGTGGAGTGACTATTATACTATGGGTTATTTAGTGCTAGTGTGTACCAAATAAGCTCAACCAATGGGTTGAAGGGATTGGTGAAAATAGAAAGTAGAGAGCTACAAGTTTGATTTGTTAAATTCTATTTAGTTCATTCCATTAATGTGAAAATAACAAAAAATATGAATAATAAGTGAAATAGACCTTCATAGGTTGCTTCTTCATGAACTAATTGTTGATTGTAGAGAGAGAGAAGGTAGATCCACACATTTAAGAGCTTTGTTTATGATGTCGCAATAAAAAACAAACAAGAAAACCATAGTACAAAATATTCATAATACTGGTAGCTTAGAAATAGAGTTTACGAGAAGATATAATAACAATTGAAATTTGCATTTTAATTAGGGGGAAGAGAACCCAAAACTTTGTATTAATTATGAAAATGGGGAAGAAAATTGCATAAATAATGTTGTCACCTAGGAGGAGCCATGAAGATTTTGTTTTTGGGAGGGTCGTGTCCTCTTTGAGGTTTTCTCTTTTTGCAATATAGTGGTAGATAGAAGAAAACCCCTTCCTTTGTGAAGGAAGAGATGTTCAACACCAATACCAATGATTGGAAATGAATATATAGTGGTAGTGATTGAATCTAGGAATACACTAGTGCAACATAACTTTACATTCATTGAACTCCCCTAACTAATGAGAAACCCTTGTATTTATAAGTTTTCTTTGGCAAATGCATTGCATGTGAAGTGGAGATGTTTCCCATTTCAATCCATGCAATTTCCTTGATAACTCTAGTAAATCATCATAACTAGTAGAAAAATTGAGCTCTTGAGATTTTCCTAGCTTCCAAGTGTGCATGGAAGCAACTAGATCATGTAATTTTATGCACTAGTGCAATACAAGCATACTACAAAAGTTTCTAAGTATCACTAATACGCCATGCACAACCTATATAATTGATGAGTCGTGCAATCATAAGTTTAGTCAACTACATTATTTGACTTTGGTTCTCCATAGATACATGAGGTATTTCTCATTTTTTAGTGCTTCATTGACTTCATTGTGTTCGTAAGTGGTCATAACTATCATTTTCAGTGGAAACCTTTTCATTTGCACAAAAGGATGAAAATTGTGTGAGAACGTTGTTTAATTTTTTTTTCTAGAATTGTGTTTTATACACCCTCTCTTGAATTAATGTTGGCGTAGGGGACATAAGATAATGGTTTTTTGAAAGTTTATTTGATTATAGTTAAGATTAAGTAAGTAATTTTATGGGTTGTTTTCTTATTGTGGTAACATTTGTGTGCAAGGAGTGATATGTGATATTATTGAAATAACATATATGAAAAGTGCATATAAACAAGTATGAATACCCTATTGTCAATTTAAATTTCTTTTAATTATGTTCAATCGAATAAAGTAACCAAAAATAGAAAAATAAAGTTTGACAGGAAAATTTTAACATGTAGCACAACACCTCCCAAGCAAGTAAACACCTCAAAAACCACAGTTTTGACACAACTGCACAAAAAACTAGAAACCCGGGTGTACCTACGATACTATGTGTTCATACATCTATGCAATTACCTAAACAATACTACATGACTATGCAGAGAAATTTGTGCATCTGCATTAAAATAAATCCAACATAAAAGTGGTTTTCCATGGAAGGGAAAAATCACAAATTTTGAAAAAATGGGGCCTCTCAGTTGTGGGATAATGAAAATGTATAGTCTATTCCAAGAAAATTGTTAGAAAACACTATAAATTAGAGAGAAAATCCTAAATCCTATCAAGGAATATATTTATGAATCTTTCCATTGTATGATTTGCATTATGTAGTTGGTATTTTTGTGCACAATGTGACCAAATGAGCCCTACTTAGTTGGTTGGAAAGATGAGGAAGACAATAAATTACATAATAAAAATACTAATATAACTTATTATATCCCAAGAAAAAAAATGAGTTAATTTGTTTGAAAAATGAAAGAGGAAATGTGAAGAAAACCATGGGGGGACACCCTTTTCATAATGAATAACTTGAAGTTGAGCAAGAAGAGAAGGATACAAGTAGGAATTCCAATTCTCAATGGCCTTGCAAACAAGAAAACAAGCCAAGAAATATAGTATTTCCTACAAATGGTTAGTATTCCAAATCATTGTCTCAAACCCAAATGAAGATGTCAGACAATTGGTTTAGATTGATGGAAAGTTGGTTTGGATTGCTGGTTGTCATTGATTCCAACCCTTGGAGAGTGATATTGTAGATTGATTTCAACCCTTGGAGAGTGATATTTTAGATTGATGTCAACCCTTGAGTATGTCCAACAACACATTATGGTAGCTCTAGAGGTATGGGTAAGGAACCCAAGGTTGGTTGAGGAATAATGTAATGAAGAATAATGAATTTGCAAGCAATACTATTCTAGATGGATAATACATGTCGTTCCATTTCTGGTGATATGTGGAACACCACATAACTCCTCACGGTTAGAGAGTTACGACCATGTGAAGTTGGAGAGCCCTCATGAGTTATCTAGAATCCCTAGAAGGTCAAAGAAGTCAATTATTCTATAAGCTCATAGAAGAAGTGTACGAGTCAAATTGATGGTAACTAGGAGTTAATCAAGGGTAAAGTTGTTGTATTAAGAAAATAACTAAAGTTGTGAGTTTGTTAATTATGGTAAAGTGGTTGCAAAGAGAAAATTATTTAAATAATAAAGTGGTTGCAACAAGAAGTGGTAAGTTTACTATTTATGGATAAGTCAAAGTGGTTGCAAAAGAAATTAATTAAATAATAAAGTTAATTGAAACTAAAAGTGGAGAACTTACTATTTGTGGATAAAGTGGTTGTAAGTGGACAAGTGGTTAGAAGTGAGTTAGCCCTAAAAGAAGGAAGTTGGGTAAAGTGAGTTAGAAGATAACCCCTTGAGGAAGCTACTTGGAGAGTATAAATAAGAGAGAAAGGGTCTCCTATTAGTACCTATTTTGGGAATATAATTGAATATCCATTTGTGAAAGATTAATTGGCAGGTATTATTGATAGATCAAATTTGTGGTAGAAAAATTGCGGCAAAAAATTGTAGCATAAAAATCGCGGCAGAAAATTGCGGTAGAAAAATTGCGGCAACAAAATTGTAGTAGTAGAATCACAAAAAAAAAATCATGGCAACATAATGACGGATACGAAAATAGATCCATAGTAGATCCACATCCATAAGAAGAAAAAGGTTGTTGTGACAGGCTTTGTTGTGCATAGTTGATGCACTTGTGTTGGTACAGATTGTTGGTACAAGTTGTTGCAAGTTGATTGGTATAGGTTGTTACAGGTTTTTGGTATAGGTAGATAGTGATAGGTTGACAGTGACAATGTTTGATTCAATGATAGGTTGTCTACATTTGACATTTATATTTCAAGGCGCTTGGACGGGGCAAGGAAAGGGGGTTGTAGCCTCCTTCTGGTTGGTGTTGGAGAATCAGGGGGTTGGATCTTCCTTCAAGTTGGAGCCTGATAAATAGGTGGTTGTAGCCATGTTTTGGTTGAATCCTAAGAACATAGGGGGTTGTATCCTCCTTTTGGTTGTAGCCATAGGATTGGGGAGTTGGAACTTCCCTCGGGTTGTAGTCTAAGAAACTAGGGGTTGGAGCCTCCTTCCAATTGGAGCTGGAGAATTGTAAGTTGGTGCTTCCTTGAATGTAATTCTTAAAGACATATAAGAAAATAATTATGTGGTTTTCTCCTGCATTGGGTTTCCACCAGGGGTTATTTTAAGAATCCCCCCTAAATTTATATGTATAATACATGGGTGAATCCCTATGATACATAGGAAAAATTGAAGGCTATTTTATCAATAATATATTATGTATATATAATTTTTTAGCGAATCTTTTAGTCAATTACATAATATTGTAAAATATTGTCGAATATTTCACTGAATTATAAAATCTTGTAAAATCCTGGCGAATCTTTCACTGAATTCTAAAATCTTGTAAAATCATGGCGAATCTTTTACTAAAATATAAAACGTTATGAAGTCTTGGTGATTTTTTTGATAAAGTATAAAACCATATATAATAATAGGAAAATATGTTCATTAAATTGTAATATACTCATTTTACATGTTTGGAAAAGAAACATAGTTTGTCCCTCCTCCAAACAATGTTGCAAGCGCTAGGGGTTGTGTTTGTTAGGGTTCACCTATTCCCTTTTTAAAAAATTATGATTTTCTAAGGGGGTTTTGGGTTCAATGGTCAGGATGCCAATCCCCTCAAGGCATGTGCTTATAATTTCCACTAAAGGGTTCCCCAACTTCCATTAAAAGGATTTCTATGAGACAAAAATTGACTAAGTTCCGTCAAAAGGCTTGATATACCCCACCAATGACATCTAGAGATTTGTATACCCCACACTAATGACACTAGAGACTTGTATATCACACCAATGACATGTAGGGATTCGCTTGGTTTAAAATATTTTGAATTCATTGTTCCCCTTCTATAGGATATTTAAATAAAGATAACTTAATTAAGAGAAATTGTTCATGCTTTGTGTGGAAACTATTACTGAGTCAAAATTATGTTTTAATGTTGAAAAAAGTATAACAAGTTTATTAAGCACTTGAACCACTTATGTGGAAATCATTAATATATTGATATACTTGAAAAAAAATAGACACAACAAGAGAATATCCAATACACATACAACCTTTGAACTATCTTATTTTGCTAGAAATGTTGAAGGATGTTTATAGTTGTTTATATGGACCTATGAGTAAGAGGTGATGGGAAGTTTGTTGTCCCTACCTCTATAGGAAGGGATGGATGTTGTAATCATGTAATATTAAGTCTCTATATCTATGCCTTTTTATTTCATTTTCTTGGACAATGTGTAGAGGTGATGCGTGTTGCCTTGGTGTCCTTGGTGTCCTTGGGCGACATGTGTCCATTTCTTAATCTCTCCTACTAAACCCTAGTATTTATCTAGCCATGAGAAAATTAGAGGAATGGGAGGAAAAGGAAGAGGCATTACGAGGAGAGAATTCTTAGATGGAAAAAAGGAGCTCCATCTTGGTTTCCCGTAAGAACCCTGTTCATCCTATTCACTAAGGTCCAAGCAATATCACAAAGAAATTTGCTAAGGAGTTATCCATTTTTTCTTCTAAAAATACATCATCATCTAGTTTAACTCCAATATAAAACCTTCTCACACCTGGGGTAGCTTCATAGGATTCCTATAGCCAATTTGTCAAAAGTGTAGTAGTACCTGCTTCCAAAGCTCAATCCCATGGGACAATATCCATGGTTCTATTATTCGACTTCTACAAGCTATCTCTATTGCAATTGAATGTTAAGGCCACACATAGTTGGTTTTGTTCCATGAAGAGATTGTCATTATGTATGAAACATCCTCATTTTTGTAACATCCCGCTCTGGCGCACATACCAAACTTATTCTTTGAGGACACTTGCTCGCAAGTGATCTGGATTTATATGATGATAAAACTTTTCTTTCATTATGATGCATTGAGTTATATGACAGGATGCTTTTACTACCTTGGTGTAGACAGGTGCTGCTGACTCAGTTTCTTTGAGTGTGCAGGGTGTCGGACCTGGAGGATGCAGAGGCATCTATGGAACTCCCTTGGACTCCGGATTGATTCAGGAAGTGGGGTATTTGAGTTGTTCATTTATGATGATATTGTTTCGTTTGATGATATACTATTGATTATATGATATGTTGTTTGACATGATCTGACATGATGGTTGATGATGCAGGCTGACGATAGCTTGTCGACCGAACTCACATATGGAGTAGAGGGGCCACACACGAGATCCAGAGAGATTGAGGGAGAGGTGTGGACAGCATCCCTGCCACATCCTACTAGCACTCCCGTCGTGGCTCGAACTGTAGGTTAACGATTACCTAGTTCGAGGGGTTCCACGATGCCGTGAGGGCAGACTGCGATAGCCGCTCACGATGATTCTAAGGGGCGCGCAATAAGGCGGGGGCCTTATTCCTTAGA
>JZKD02S1673178.1:622969-634918 GCA_000966675.3 Picea glauca
ATTGCATCTATCTTATTCTTTCTAAGCTAGGTAGTGCATATTTTGTGTTTGTATCTACCTTTTATGCCATGCAAGAGGCTCTAGGGGCAGCTTATCAAAAACCCAGTCTTGAGAAATTTTTTGATGCTTTGGTTAGAGAACAAGATAAACTAGTACAACTTGGAGTGATCAGCACTGCAGGTACCTCCAACAAAGCCTTAGTTTTCCATCAGAAAGATAAACCAAATAATCCCAAGAAGAAACATCCTCGCCACAAAAACAAGCAATATAAGGGTCCCAAACCCACTCAAACAGATTTTGCTCCTAATGGAGACAAAGGAGCAAAATATAAAAATAAGAATACTAACAAACATTGCAACTTTTGTGATAAAGATGGTCATGATGAGTCCAAATGTTTCAAGAAGATGGTAGCTTTAGAAGCAGCGATGAAGAAGCACAACATCAGTATTGATTCTACTTCTTCTTCTTCTTCTAATGGACATGCACTTTCTGCTTCTGGTTTCTCCTTCAATACAAATTCTACTTCTAATTCTACTTCTGATGAGTGGCTTATTGATTCTGAAGCATCCATATGGTTAAGGATAGAGCCATATTTTCTACTCTAAATGAATGTAACACCAAGCAAATAGTTGTTAATGATGATAGATATCTTAGTGTTGAAGGATCTAGAACAGTTCAAGTAGAAAATGGTCATTTCAATGATGTATTATGTGTTCCAAGTCTTTCTTGTAACCTTCTATCAGTATATCAAATCACTCATTCAGGTGAAGGTAAAACCGTAGAGTTTTCACCTCACCAAGTTGTAATCACAGATCTAAAATATCCTAAGCATGTTCTTGCAACTGGAATTGCTGATGATATTACCAGGTTGCACAAATTTGACAACTTTGGGTCATCATATTTTTCATCAGTTTTTGTTGCTCATAGCAATGACTTCAACAAACTTTGGCATGAGTGGTTTGGTCATCTAAACTATAGCTCATTGCAACAACTATGTAATCAACAGATGGTGACTGGTTTTCCTCTTGTTTCATGCAGAGATGGTGTTTGTGCTGGTTGTGTTCTCGAAAAACATCATCGGGACAGTTTTGACAAACGTGTCTCTTGGCACGCCTCAGGTCCTTTGCAGCTTGTTCACAATGATTTGTGTGGTCCACTTTCTTCTCCTTCTTTCTCTAGGTGCAAGTATTTCTTAACTTTTATTGATGACTTTTCCAGACGTACTTGGGTTTACTTCTTAAAACTTAAGAGCAAAGTTTCTGACAAGTTTTTGTCCTACAAGGCCCTTGTAGAAAATCAATCTGGACATCAAATTCAAAGGTTAAGAACAGATAATGGAGGCGAATATGTGAACAATAATTTTACAAGTTATCGCACTACACAAGGAATCCAAATGCAACACATTGTTCCATATGCACCACAACAAAAATGGTGTTGTTGAGAGAAAGAACTGCACATTAAAATAAATGGCTAATTGTATGAACCAATCTAAGGGATTAAGTCTAAAGTATTGGGTGAAAGCCATCAACTGTGAAAATTACATAGTAAATCGCACTCCCACAAAGGATTTTAAAAATATAACATTGGATGAAGCTTGGAATAAAATTAAACTAGATGTAAGTCACTTCCGTGTATTTGGCAATATAGCATGGGCTCACATTCCTGATGAGAAAAGGAAAGCATTTCAGCCTAAAAGTGAGAAGTGTATATCTGTTGGCTATTCTGAAGATGTCAAAGGTTACAGACTTCTTTAATCACATTGTAATGAAATTATTATTAGAAGAGATGTTAAATTTGATGAAAATCTCTTCGCCTGCAAGCCTAACTCGGTGTTTGTGCCTTCTTTTGCCTGCGAGCCTAATTCGATGGTTGTGACTTATTCGTCCTGCGAGCCATCTTCAACGTTTGTGCCTTCTTCTGATCTGGTTTCTTCTTCAGATGATGACAGTGAGGATGAAAATCCACCTCCACCTGCTCACCCTTCTCCAGATGAGTCTTTTGAACCTGAACCAGCACAAGCTCCACCGCTTCCTAGATGGGTCTGTTCAACATGAGAAGTAGTTGGTGATCTTGTCGGTGATCCTTTAGATCAACGTCAGACACATTCATAGTTCCAACGAGCCTCTTCTCTTTTGTCTCAAGTTTCAGAAACTCATGATCTAGATACATTTGCAGAAGCTTCAGGTCATCTATATTGGGATACAATAATGAATGAAGAGTATCGTTCGTTAATGGAAAATGATACTTGGGATATTGTACCTCTTCCAAAAGGAAGAAAATTTGTTAGATGCAAATGGTCTACAAAACTAAGTATGTATCAGATGGAAGTATTGAAAGACACAAGGCTCGGTTAGTTGCCAAAGGATTTTTCCAAGTTGAAGGATTTTTCCAAGTTTCCCTTGCTGCCTCACATAAATGGGAGGTCCATCAGATGGATGTTAAATCTGCCTTCCTGCTTGGATATTTGCAAGAATAAATCTACATGGAACAACCTCCTAGCTATGTCGATAATGACTCTAGCCTTGTTTGTCACCTCAATAAATCTCTTTATGGTCTCAAACAAGCTCCTCAAGCTTGGTATGCCAAAATGGACAGCTTTCTTGTTGCCAATGGATTATCTAGATGTCATTCTGATCCTAATTTCTATACCAAGAAACTAGGAAGCCATCTCATAATCCTTGTCCTTTATGTTGATGACCTTATCCTTATTGGTAGTGACTCAAAACTTTTAAACCATGTGAAAACCATCCTTAAGAAGAAATTTGAAATGACAGACTTAAGATTTTTTCACTATTTCCTTGGCCTCCAAGTTTTGCAAACCAATGAAGGAATTTTTCTTTCCCAGTCTAAGTATGCTTGTGACCTTCATCGCTTTCACATGGACGATTGTAAACCAACCCCTTCTCCCTTTCAGTTCGGATTCAAGCTTACTGCCACCTGTACTTCTCCTAAAGTTGATGCCATCCCGTACCGTCAGTTAGTTGGTAGCCTCTTATACTTGACTCATACTCATTATGATATTTCCTTTGTTGTTGGTTTGGTTTCTGGTATATGCAAGCGCCCCATGAAATCCATTGGAAAGCAGCTAAAAGAATACTTCGCTATGTTCGTGGTACAGTTTAGTTCGGGATACATTATAGTTTAGGGGGGACTCCTTGATTAGTTGGTTTCACTGAGTCAGATTGGGCCAACGACCATGATGATCAAAAGTCTACTACAGGTTATGTTTTCAGCCTTGGTTCAGGACCTTTCACTTGGGCCTGTAAGAAACAACAAGATATTGCACTTTCTTTAGCAGAAGTAGAGTACCGAGTAGCGGTAAATGCAAGTCGGGAAGCCCTGTGGCTTCGACAGATCCTTTCAAAGTTTGGATTCTAGAACCAGCATCGGACCAATCTTTGGTGTGACAATCAGAGTGCCATCAATCTTGCCAAAGACCCAGTTCAAAATTATCATAGAAAACACATCAAACTACACATGCACTTCATCAGAAATCTCATTCATGATCAAGTTATTGAAGTGCTCTTTTTCCCTACAGAAGATTAAGTCGTAGACATTTTCACAAAGTCTCTTACAAAAGTGAAGTTTTCCAAACTTCGATCTATGTTAGGAGTTTAGGAAGTTGTCATTAAGGGGGGATAGGCTCTAATGCCTCTTTCCTTCTCCTATTGTGTCACTATTGTAAATCCTTCAATCATATCCCAATTTGTTCTTAAGGGGGGATGTTAGGATATTTAGACAATTAGGAGTTAGTTAATATCTACTTGGTCTATTGTGTCGTTAGGTAAAAGGGTGTTTTCTAGTGTGTTTCTTTAGTATGCATTAGTATGCATTTGTTGTTAGGAAATTCGACGGTCACGATATGTTCCCGATATAGAGTGATATGACGGTTCATACTCTCCTCGATCTTAACGACCATTGATCTGTGGCTTAACACCTGATTGGTCCATGATCTCTATTTAAAGAGCATGGAGGGTCATTTTTCGATAATAGATTGTGAGAAACTCTCTTGTAAAATCTCTCTGTAATCTTTTTCTTTGCATTAATAAACTGCCCCAAGTGGCCGCGTTGGCTAGGGTCGTGGATGTTTCCCCATAGGAGTTTTACCATGTGAAAACATCGGTGTGTTGATCTTTGATCTGGTTATGTGAGTGGTTACTGAAGGTGTTCGACCTCTGTTGGAATACTTGTGTTGTCGAACATAAATATATTAGATTCATTAATCCCTACATTGAGGAAGATAAGAATGAGTTTGGCCTCTGCAATGACTATTGCAGATCAAAGGAGTATGAAGATCTTTAAGACAAAAAAGATGGTGCAGCTCAGAAATATTATTGCACTAAGAAAATTTAGCATGCTACCATAAAAATAACTAGATTGAGTACCAGTTATGTGATTTATATAACAAATCATGGGCATCATTTTGGTTGTGATCATTCCAAGAATGTTCCTCATCATGACATTTTTTTCATTGATAAATCAAGCTACATGGTCTAGTGAAAATACATAAGATACATTTCCACAAATTTTGGCTCATCATAATACATCACAAGGATCCTTGTGAAGGAACAAATTATCATGGAATATGTTAGAGTTCAGTAGTCACCAGTAATCAAATGTTCTTTTACAAGGTTTTGGTGGGGTCCTACTGCAAATTTTTAGGGTTTCATTAGGTTTTCAAATAAAAATTTGGTCACTGGTTAATGTGTCTAGCTATGTTACTACTCCCATTATATTCATAGTCAAAATTGTTATCTTGGTCATGCCATCACTCTTTGTGATGAGTCATCAATACAATGTCTTGATCACCATCTCAACCATCATTTTTGGTCATATCATACTTTGAGGTTCAAAGGTCCAAGTCATCAGTTTCATAATACATTAGGTGTTATTATTAGGTTAAGTCATCAAAAGGGTGATAAAAGAGTCATGAAATCACCTAGGTCATCATCATGGGAGTAATAATCAGGAAAAGTCACTCAAAAGTGTTCTACAAGATCATGCTGTGCTTTTGACTCTCTTTTTGGTCATCATTTTCAAAAGTGGTTTCTAACCAAAAAAAGATAAATTTTGGAAGAAAAAAAAAGGAGGTTTATTCTAAGGACATACCAAATTACAATAACCTACTTCATATTTTACACATGTATTATAGCGTGAGAGATACATTCACATATTCACAGTCTATTTTTCTTATTGTGCAAAGTCTTGTTTTAGACATCTTTTTGCAGAGAATATTGTGAACAACTGGAGAAGAATCTTGGGAAATTGAGAGATGTTTATCTCAAAAACATCTTCATATACAATAAGATCTTTCATGTTTACACAACTATCTCGGATTGAGATATTCAAAGGGATATCTGAACCCTATTTTTCAGAATTTCGGGAGGAAAAAGCTTAAGGAAACCTTAATCAAGCAAAAAGAGAAGGGTAAGTTGGATTTTCTTGTTGATACTTCCCTCATAGAATAGAATAACATCTCAGGTTTTTATGGAGAAACTCTGGACCAATTTTGAAGAAATTTGGAGAAGTTTTGGCATTTTTGCAATTTTAGACAATTTCTGCAAACTGCATAAACGCAACATGTTCACGCTACCTTTATCCTCAGAACATCCAAGTAATGAAAGAAATTTTTTTTTGGATAGGTTTTGGTGAATTCATATCAGATGCATACTTGTCTTAACAAATCAGCTTCTAGTTTGCTCAGGAAGATTAAAAAACTAGCTAAAAAACAACTTTTTGCCCTTATTTCAGAGATTCATTGCATTTATTGCACCAGTTTTGGGAGAATCGGTTTTTGGAGATCTTGGAGAATGTATTTAGTAGGGAAAATACTTCATACGGCTAGGATACCGACTCACCTGTCCAAAACATTTTTCAGAGACAAAATTGAGCATGGGAGCATCATCAAATTGGCTACAGAATATCACACTACCTTTATCACAATTTCGCTACCTTTATGCCTGAAAATCAGTTTTTTGTTATCTTATGGCAAAAATGAAGTTACCAATGATGTAAATGAATGTAATATGATGTAATTGATATCATGTAAGGTAGTGGAGGTCGAATACATGAGTTTTGAGTGTCTAAAAAGTCAAATGTATTGGTTTGAGTAAAAATAGGGATTAGTTGTAACCTCCCTAGACTTTAGATTTTGTTCGAGAAAATGATGCATTCAGTTCCTAGATTAGAGGATTAGACCCTTGAGAGTGGGGGATGTTGTTTTCATGTCTATATGTATCCATTTCTCATAGATAATAGAGGTTGGAGTCTATGACATTGAGCTAGTGTATTTTCATCTTGCCAATTTAATACAGAAAAAAGTTGTAGCTTAAATTTAGGAATTCATGTGGTGAGCTTGTATGGTTAAGTTTTTCTTATGTAAATTACTTCCTTGAATGATTTATTTTTACCATTCCATATCTATTGCTTTCACTCATTATATTTAAAGGTTTTAAGCAGGATTCATGAGGAATACATGCCATGTTTCTGATAAGATGATGATGTTGTGTCTATTTTATTCTTGAGGAACGAATGCATGCCCCTATGCTTGTTCCTAATCTATATGTTCATCATACACTACAACGATAAATCCCAAAAGGCCATTAAATCTTACCTGCCTTGCCCCTTTATCTCCACTGTAATTTTTTATCTGATAATCTTAGCATATTTTTCAAGCCTAGCTCCCTAAGTCAAGTCCCATCCAGAAAACATTAATCATTTAAACCATTCAGCCTATATATCTAGCCTAATATCCATTCTCTTTCCATTCAATCCTTGGATGTGAGATTTTCATAGAGAGAGCCCTCTCTTGTTTGGCAAGGCTAGCTGCCAGGCTAAAATCTTGGTTTGAGGTTACCTCCGTCAATTTCCTTTCAGCCTTGGGACAATTGTGGAGAGTTAACAAAATACAGGGCTCAAAATGTGAAAAATATCAACTGAGATGCTAGGATAATATGGGGAAAAAATATGGATACCCTGATGTAAAACTGAGGGGTAGCATTGTATTCCACTTGCTTTCACATGGATGGCCAATAGAAATACCATTTTATGAATTCCAAAATGACCTTCATAAGAGGAAGAGTGAGGTTCCTTGAAAAGAAGAAGATTTCCCATTTGATGGTAAACTTAATATTATCTCTAAGATCCTACAAGTTGGACATGTTTGATACTCATCCTATTGGTTTCTAACTAGATGTCAATTTATAAAGTTGTATTAGACACGTTTTATGGACTGTGAGGGGGGACTGTTAATGGAACCTTAGAGTCTATGCACTGTGTCAAAATCAGATGGTGCTCTTGGAATCATCAACATCTACACTCAGGGGAAGATTCTTTCATCCTAGGGACTCATTCATTGTCTTGAAGGGGAAGATCCTTGGAAAACCTTTCTTACATATAAGATCTTTCACAATAGTCAGGTTGACAGAAATCAAAATAGTTTGTTGTGTATGATATTATTGGATCTCCACATTACTTTAGGTTACATGGTTCCTTTTTCTTAAATAAAATACAAGACGTTTTGAAGGGGGTCTCTCATTTCCTTTCTTGGAACTATTCTAGGGGTAGGGCATGATGGGATCTTCCTGTTGATGTTACGGTAACTGCGGGTGGTATTAACCTCCACACGTAACTTGTAACAACCCTAATTAATTAATTAATTATCATGATTAAATATTTGTTTAATTAATTAATTATCATGATTAAATATTTGTTTAATGAATTATTAATTTTTATTATGAAGACTTAGTTAATAATACAATTGCACTGGTAGATGGACCCATTTATGGAGGGGGGGATAAGGTGGTTGAGACTTAATGGGGGATAAGTTAGTTGAGTTTTAGTGGGGTGATAAGGCGATGAATAATGAGGAAAGGAGGATAAGGCAAGGGGGAACACTCGGGAAGGGGTCTTCTTTTGTTTGGGGGTAATATTTTCATATTGAAGGAAGTAGAAGGGAGGAGGAGTGGAGATTGTGTATATGTTATGCAACTATTTTGTGCTTACAGACTTGAGGACTTTCACAGGGAGCACCTGTTGCTGGGAATTTTGGGCTCGGGGGCCAGGAAACCGTAAGGAATCTTGGGGCTAGGGAGCCGGATGGGATATTCCTAGTTGGATGGGAGGTTAGTTGGTTTTGGGCAGAGCTTCAGCTTAGGCAGAGTTTCATAACAACATCATTTTGAGGTATTTATCATCATTATTATCATTATTATGTTGTGATCATTATTGTTATGTTTTTCGTTTATTTATTTATGTTGAATATGTTATTCATTATCGTGCTGCTAATTTTTAAATTATGCTGAACAATGAGTTTTTATTATGTTGAATAGAGAACAGAATATAAATTATTATAGCATTTCTATATTTAAATTTATGTTTTATAAGGCTCTGTCTGGATAGGCCTTACAGAACTTGCTTGCATGAGATGATAAGGAAATGGTCTAGTTCCATCAGATGTCCATTGTTGTTTACATTTGGATCAAGACTTGTCAAACTGAAGATAGGACAAATGACCTCTTTTGGCATTGGTTTGGAGTTTTCTTTTGTCTCTGGTTTGGATCCAACCTGTGTACATGTTTTTAAGGACAATATATACTTGTTTCAAGAATAATTAGTATAAAATATAAATACAAAGAGATGGAGAATTATTACAGTCATCCTCCTTCAAGCATCTTTCACAGCCATACACAATGCCTAGTACAAGGGGTAAACATAATTACTGCAAGTTTTTTTACCTACCAACAACAATGTTGTTAGTATTTTAAATCGATGTTGTAGATCTATTTTAAACCAAATGTACAGTATCTTGTTTTAAAAAGAAATTTTGGGTGCATTCTCTAATGATATTTTCATTCATTTAAATCTCTAAAAACCCATTGAAAACACAAAACAAATATTTAAAAAACCAAAAGAGAAACCCCAAATGGACATAGATTCTAGAATGCAATCAAGGATTTCATAATTTTTTCTAGTCTTACCTCTGAAAACCTCTGAAAAATGGGCTTTTGGGCACTCTTCCAATCCACTTTTGAAAGTCCTTGTAATTGAATCCCGCTTCTATGAGAGCATATATCCGACTGTTGATATAGAATGAAATGAGATTTAAGTTTTGCAGAGGAATTGTCTTCCATCTTTGCATTTAGATAACCATAACATAAAATGGGGTCAAATGAATGCAGAAAATTCGATTTACCGATTTCTACCAAACGGGGAGGATGAAATTGCTTCCAGAAATCCTCATACCTGAAAATCGGGGCGAATGGAAGGTTGTAGCCCAAATTTTAGTGAGCGAAAATTATTTTTTTCCCTCTTCGTGCTAAATAAACCATGGGCTAACCCTTTACACATTTTTCTTTTAAATAAATAAGGGGTGACTAATAAAACTTTAAAAAAATCACTACAATACAAAAAAATTCGTCCAATAATAATTTGGAGGCCCTTTAATTTCGCCCATGAGCGAAATTTCACCCCTAAAATCATCTATGGTTTCCACGTAAAATAATTTTGTACTGTGCATTGTGTGGATGTGTCTATTATTTTTTATTATGCATTGATGGATGTTAATGTTATATGATGCAATAACATAATGATGAACTGATGAACATTGTTGAATAAATTAAACAAATATACATTGTGGTTAAAAATTATTAACAAGTGGTATAAATTGCTCATTACTAATTCACCCCCCTCTTAGTAATCCAACAATTGCTATCAGAGTCGGTTCCTTCAAGAGACATTTTAACCACTGGAAGAAGATCATGGAATATACTGAGAATGGAGTACCATTGTTTAATGGTCAGAATGGTCTAAAGTATGATATATGGAGCACAAGAACAATAATATTTTTAGAGGCATGTGAATATGATATTTGGTATTTTGTTGTGATAGGATACAATGGTACAAAGAAAACAAAGACTACAGCCAAGAAGGAATTGAATAAGAATAATAAAATAGCAATGGATTTCATCTGGGAAGGATTACCTGATCCGGTTAGAGAAAAGGTTGGTAAATGTTTATCAGCTAAATAACTTTTGGATAAGTTACATAATATCTATTCTTCACCCATCACAGAGTCAGAGAATGTCAAAGAAGATGCATGTACAGATCAAGAGGAAAGATGTTCATCATGTCAGATAGATTTAGAAGAAGAAGAAGAAGAGTATGTAATTAACATAAGTATGTTGATTTGATTTAATTGTGAAAAATGCAGACATATTGAAATTGAATGCCCTGAAGGTAATGAGACAAAAAAATCAATTGAAATAGAAGAAAATTATGAGCTAGAACGGATTTGTGCTTTAGATGAACTAAAGAAAGAAAGAGAAGAAAACAAGTCACGTAAGAGATAATTGGTGAAGCAAAAAGAAAGTGTTCAAGGTTTTGAAGAAGCTCAGCAGGTCATCAGGAATTTAAGAGCTCGGCTAGAAGAGGCCAAAAGAATTGAAAAAACTCTGGAATATCAAAAGCAGTGTTTAGAAGCCAACATAGCAACACAAAAGGAAGAAGCAGAAAAGAGAGAAAAGATACAGACAGATCATCTCAAGGAAATAAATGATGACTTAAACCAGCTTGAGAAAGAGTTTGGTCAAGAAGAAAGAAGACTCGAAGAATAAATAATTACATTGAAAATCCAACTTGAAGAAGAGAACAAAAGAAGTCATGAAGTGTCAGATAATGAAGAAAGGAGAAGAGGTTGAGAAGATTGAAGAAAAAGTTGGCACACTAAGAGTCAAAGACGACAAGCTTAACAAAAGCGTTGAAGAGACAGAAACATCCACATCAGTAGTAGAGAATGAAGAGAAGAATTCTAGGTTGCCAGAAAGGAAGAATGAATAAAAGAGAAAAAGTTATGCATAATCCATTAAAGGTTCTATGAAGAAGGAAGAGTGCAAGCCACAAATAAGTCTCAATCATGATCATGATCAGTCAAGGCAGGAATTTAGAAGGACTACACCACAAAGAAGATCATTCACTCCTAGGTATGTAAATTTCTTGTATGGTCATTGTTTTTATTTTACTAACTTTGGACATAAGGTTGCAGATTGCAGGGCTTATGAAATAAATGTTCAAGCAAGAAATGCTTATGTGGCCCCACATAATATTGAATTATACAAATTCCACAACTATGGTCATATAGCCCGAAATTGTAGAAGCGTAATAGTGTCATCCATGAAGAAATAGACATATATTAGATACACCAAG
The DNA here is from genome assembly GCA_000966675.3 of Picea glauca. Lineage (NCBI taxonomy): Eukaryota > Viridiplantae > Streptophyta > Pinopsida > Pinales > Pinaceae > Picea > Picea glauca. The sequence goes on from JZKD02S1673178.1 coordinate 634,172, forward strand.
ATTTGGAAAAGGAAAGAACAAGAAGAAAAACAAGTGAATAGAAAATAGACTCCAGAAATTACAAGACTTGCCACAGTTCAAGAGGAACAAAGTTACCAAGTTAATGAGAACTATGACCTCAAAACGAGAACTCTAGCCCTTAAAACCCATATTTTTTCATAAAAAACATGAAAATCAACCCCCAAATCAAAAAGTGGTGCTACCGGTAGGTAGCACCATTTTTTGTAACCGGGACAAAATTACAACTTTTTTCAAGCATGGGCTTAAAGGATCAAATGGTTGTTCAAAAAAACTTTAAAATCAACCCCCAAATCAAAAAGTGGTGCTACCGGTAGCACCAATTTTTCTAACCAGGTCAAAAATTACAATTTTTTTCAAGCATAGCCTTAAAACATAAAACAATTACTTAGAAAAAAACCTTAAAATTAACACCTAAATAAAAACGTGACACTACATAAAGAAAAATGATTTTTTTTTCTAAATGTTAAAATTGCAGCTAATTAAGACCTAATTGACACTGTGACCTTGACAACAAATCCCTACACAAATAAAAAAACCCAAAATTGGATCATAAATGGTCACTTGAAAATTTATTTACGGACTTTTTTTTTCTTAAAATTTACATTATAAAATAAATAAAGAGAAAGGAGAAAATCTTAACGATTTTTTTTTCTTTTAATGAAGACAAAAACACATTTAAAAAAATATATTCAAAACCCAAATTTACTTAAAAAAAAAAAAAAAAAA
>JZKD02S1673178.1:635028-646566 GCA_000966675.3 Picea glauca
AAAAAAAAAAAATGAGGAAAAAAAAACTCAAAAACATAAAAAAACTCAAAAAGAAACAAAATTCAATAAAATATTAAAAAAAAACACCTAAAATAAAAAAAATGATTCAACAAAAATACTAATATTGCCTAAGCTAAAAGTTTGTTTTAAAAAACATTTTGAAAATAAAATTAAAACACTAAATTTAATTTACAAATAAAAAAAATAATAATAAGATTTAAATCTTTTCTATATATATATAAATTATTATTTTTCTTAGATTTTTATAAACATTTTTTTGTTTAAATTTTATTTTTGAAGTTTTTTTTATACAAATTTTATTTTTTTTTGTTGTAATTTTAAGATTTTTTAACGTACCTCAGATGGGGTGACACCCAGCGAGCACATGTTACATGACACGCTGGCGATGAGTGCAGTTAAATCCCCTCACCGCCAGCCTCCTCCTTCGTCCATTCACAATGTATAACATTCACTCCAACTAGAGCTTAGTGCGGTGGGATAGTTTGGTAGGTTTAATGGTGATCCAAGCTTGGCCCTTTGGTACTGGTACAATGCAGCAAGACGACATCACCTCAACATTCATGTCTCCCCAAATCGTCACTTTCCTCATCATCACACAGATGACTCCTTGTTGTGCCTCTTATCTCCAGAGTTTGTCCTCTGTTTTTCATTCTCCCCCTCCTCTTATGCTCCGAGCACTCTGAGCCTCTATTATTTTCCTTTTGTCCACGACCAATATTTCCTACATTTCCTCTGTTAATTCTTCTCCCCATGAGCTCATATTCGCCATGCCTTGTGAGAGATGTAAATCCAAGCATGGGATGACCTACTACAGTCAAGTAGGTAGGCATAGGTGCACAGGACCGCCCTCTCTCTTTCCCAATCTAGAAAGTATCTCTACTCGCTCTCCTAACTCTGGCCACAACTGGTGTAAATATGCCCAACCCGAGTTTCACACGTCTAACCTAGAGCTAAACTATGGGGGAATGCATAGTGGAGGACGATGCTCCTCCTAACTAGGAGGAGAACACCATGGAGTAGACGTCACCAACATGCACCTATGTCCCTTTTTATTCTCTTGAATCAACCATGGGAGGCTATATGATAGAGGAGGAATTCCCTCCACTGATGCAGGATAACTATAAGAATTACATAGACCCCAACGATGAAGACCCAGGGGTAAAATGGGGTGATTGATGGAGCAAGGAGGATACCTATCGGGAGATACACACCATCGTGCAAACTCACCTGGCTTTAGACTTCCATGACTCCCCTAGCTCCTACAGGCTCACGAAGGATCATTTGGTGTTGATTTTCGAGATGTGAAAAGACTTGGTCGAGCAACTGCACAGCCAACATGTCCTCAGCAAGCGTCTGGACATTCTATTTGACTCCCTATCAAGCGAGCCTATGAAGAGTTGTTTCCCAACATGTTGTCAGCCATTCGCCTTCACAGTTCTCCATGATGGACGTTTGGGTTCGCCTCACGTCTAGTTTCTTCATTGTTAGATTTCTGGTTTTAGCTAAAACAAAAATTGTTGAAAACATACTCTGGTTCACCAACTGGTCCTTGAACAATGTTGACCACCTGCTCTGGTTTCCATGCATGTGGTAGAACATGTGACAAGTTTTGATGTATTTGCAAACATATGATGCTTTTTTGATAGCTTAAGGTTATGCAATCTTTTTTATTTATTTTAATGGTATTTTTTAATTTATTTTAAATTTTGTATTAAAGTTTTTATTTTAGGTTTTTTAATTTGGGTTTTTTTTTATAATGTTTCTATTTTTTGTGTGTTTTTTTCACCTCTTAAAAGTTTTTTTTGCTATAATTTTTTTTTTTATCTTTTTCTTAATTTTTTCTCATTTTCTTACTTTTTATATATTTTTTTAATTTTATGGTTTTTTTTCCTCTTTAGTTTTTTAGGTTTTTCTTCAATGGTTTTTTTTAATATAAATTATTTTTTTTCAATTCTTTTTGTTTTCTTAGTCTTTTTTAGTTTTTAATTGATAAAAAAAATGAATTATATATATTTTTCTAAATACTTAAAAATAATGTTATCTAACTACAATTATTTTTTATGTATTGAAGTAAAGGTAAAAAAATGTGTTAAAAATGATATTTTCCACTATATTTAAAAAGTATGGAACCATAAATTAATTGAGGACACATAATTATATGAAAAATATTAATTTAAAAAAACAAATAATGTACAACATTTTTAACATTGGATGAAGCATGGAAACATCATTAAAAACAACATTTAACCAAAAACAAAAATAGAAAAGTTTGAAAATAGATGAAAAAACATCGTTGAGAAAAAATAATTGAACAATTTGAAAATAAATAAAAAAACAAACATTTAAAAAAAAGTGGAAACATTATGTATCAGAAAATTTAAATATCAAAAAACCACCTAAAAAGGGAGGGGGGGAGCTACCAGTAGCACCATTTTTAAAAATGGGGTAAAAAAAATGACACCCAAAAAAGTGAGCACTCTGTAGAGTTCTCGTTAAGTTGGTATCTATGTTGAGGGACAAAGAAAGCAAGCAAAAAAAGAACATGTTTCAAGAACCACATTGTCAGAATCTGCGACAGTGAAAGATCATAATAAAGAGCAGGTAAAGAAAGAGTAGGTCTCAGAGATCACATGATTTGTAGTAGTATGAGAAAGAAATGAAGAACATATGAATCAAGAACAGGTTCGAGAAATTGTACTTCCAAGAATTGTAGTGCAAGATGAATCCACAGATAGAAAGAAAGAAGTCAGAGTTTAGAGAGATATTGAGTCTACAAACGAGGATGATGACTACATCGGAAATGTGTTTTTCTGAGCCAACTGGCTTGGAGATTCCCAGGTAATATGAATATTAGACAGGGGGGGTCTATGCAATAACTTAGACAATTTAGAGAACCATCCTTCGAGCAACTTGCATAGTTCGAGTAGACAGATTTAGAGTAGTCAGTTAGCAGAAGTACAATATGACAAATTGATCAATTATAGTAGTGAAGACTTCATTATAATACAGTGACAGATGGGTCAACATTATGAACAATTGTGTAGAAAAGTCATGAATAGTATGGATAGAGATGGATTAACAAGAACACTTAGTATATTTGGACATTTATATAACAGTGGATTTAGAGATTGGTTCATAAATTGGTTCAGAGAGTCGTTCTAAGATAAAGGAACATTATCATAATGGATGATAATGACACAGGAATATTTGACTGCTTATTATTGAATGTTTTTCATATATGTCAATTGATTACACAAGGAAGCACCAATGAACAAAAACTCCAAAAGGAAGCAAGTATAGAAATCCCCACATGTCATTTAAACGACATCTTATAGAAAAGTCAAGGGAGAGATTCATCAGATGCATGGACATAGAGTTAAATGTTTGGAGAGAGCACAAAGGCATGATTTTAGGGGGAGCGATGGTCAAAGAGTGAGCATGAGCATCATGACTTCCGTATTGCATCAGAGTGATACCCTTTGCCAAAGAGGGAGTGATCCAGGTGGTTATTTGTGGCCACCCACCTATTCCAAGTGGCTCCTCTTGACAGTTTTTAGTTCAACACGTTCTTTTGTACTTCTTTGTAATTGTGGGTTCTACACTTTCGGGGTTGTCCCTAAAAATATTCCAAGTGGAGACTGATGTTCGCCCACCTAATCCAACTGGCTTATTTTGGATGTTTTCATGTCAGCACATCTTTATGTACTTCCAGGGCTATTTTGGGGCCCTAAACAATGTTTTTTTGGCTTGTCACAACCAAACTATAGATGGAGTGAGAGTTTGACGATGTAATTTGTAGTTCTCAAAAATACCTTTCCAACGGGCTATCATGCACCTAAAACAGAGGTTGTATGCAAAATTTACAACCCAGAAAGTTGAGGTACCAACTTACGCACCAGGGCCCACATAAATTTTGTCCTTTCATATCCTAGGGTTAGGTTTTTGTATGTTTACGGTTTTTACATTCATGGGTAATGTTAAAAATGCCTATAAAGCCTCATTGTAATCATTTTGCTCAGATGGATGTGCATAGAATCCACATCTCTTCTTAGAGATAACTACCACCATTCGAGCAAGTTTTTTCAGTTCTACAGTTTTACAGTTTTAGCCTATTTCATTTATTCAATAAGAGATATTTTTCACTGGATATCTGTGTATGTCTGTGTTTATTCTATTCAGTCTGTTAATCAGTTTGTTTTGCTCCTAAATCCATATCAGTGATATCAGAGTGGTCTGCTCTTCATTTATTTTTCTCCATGCATGTCCTCGACAAGATCTGAGTACAAGAAGTTGGGACTCAAACCAGTCGAGCCTTTGCAAGATCAGTCACACAGAGCCCGACAACAACCCATGGGGGACGAAAATAAAGATGATGGACCAGGAGATCCTTTTAAAATGTTGCTCAAGGAAGCCCTTGCATGACAAGGGAATGAAATGATGGACAACTTTGCATAGATCCTTCGACAACTACCCTCAAGAGAAGCATATTCATTAAGCGGCCATGAAACCCACTTCAAGGTACGGGTAAAATTTTATATTCCATTATTTGAAGGACTGATAGATGCAGATGTTGTAGATAAATGGTTGAATTTGATGAAAGAAATTTTTTTGGTCCACAATTTTTCTGATAGGAAAAATATTACTTTTGCACTCCTCAAGGTCGTCCCCCATGTTAAAGACTAGTGGGATACTTACTCTAAGCAAAGGGCCATAGAGGAATATGCAATATTTTTGGTCACCCCCACATGGGATTCCTTCAGGGATGCCATTAAAGAACAATACTACCTTGTTGGAAGCTACGAGGACGACTACACCATATGGAACACCCTGCATCAGGAAAAGGGACTAGACAATACCAGATTTCATGAATATTTTCCATACCCTCTGCACCAAATTGGGTATCAAAGACTCTAAGTGACATCTGGTGCTCACATATCACAGTTATTTGCATAGATACATTCAAATAGAAATGGATTTTCTGGACATTGCATCATTGGGTACGACTTATAGATATGTTGTCAAGATCGAGCAAAAATTTAAGCAGAAGAGGTAAGAGTTTGGATTTGCAAACTAATCACAATCGAAGAATGGAAAATGTGGCCCCAACCCACACACAAGGGACATAGAAAATATGGCCACTCTCAGGACAACCAGTCCAAGCCACAACATAAGAAGGGTAATGATAAGTCGAATAAGGACATGGGAAAATGGTGTGAATACCATAAAATCCCTTGGCATGACACCAAAGAATGTCGCTCCAAGAAGTCACTCGTGGTCGAGCTGAAGGATTCTGATTCAAAGGAAGATTCTGACTCTGAATCAAATCCATAAGGATGGAATCGTATTATTGATGTTGAACCCAGTGCCATTGTTGCTACCACCAAAGTCTAGACAAGTGAACCAGAAGAACCAAAGGAAGGGGAACGCCTCTTTCACTCACAGATGTGGGTAAAGGGGGATCCGATTCATTTCATTGTCGATAGAGACAGTCAAAAGAACCTGATCTCGATAGAGGTCATCAAGCGACTGGACCTGTCGACGACACCACACCCACAGCCCTACACCATCGGCTAGCTTCACCAAGGAAGAGATCTTTGTGTCAGTCAATAGTGTTGTTTTCCCTACGACATCAAGCCTTTAAAAGATGAGGTATTGTGTGATACTTCTCCCCTTTAAGTTTGTGATTTTCTTTTAGGACAGCCATATTTGTGGAAGAGTCATGTTATGCATGAGTCTAGACACCGCAGTGTTATTATTACTTTGGGTAGACAATTGTATAGGATACCAAAGGTAGCACCACCTACCGTTATTTCTTTAATCTCTACTAAGTAATGCAGTAAGGTCATTTCACAGACTGAGAATTTTGTCTTCTTTGTGATCCATGCTCACAGTAAACAAAAGGTCGCCACCACATCCATGGCCTCTACACAGAGCCTCTCTTTGCAACAGAAGCAAGTGGACAAGATCATGGAAGAGTACAGAGACATCTTCTCCTCATCCACCGGGGTACCAACACACTGCCAAGTCAAGCATCCAATTGATCTAACCCATTGTGCACTTCTGCCTAAGGAACCAGTCTATCGTTGCTCGCTGATGGAAAATGATGAAATCAAGCATCAGATCCAAGAGCTGCTTCAAAAGGGGCACATCTGACCCAACTCCTCCCCTTGCAGAAGCCTGATTGTATTGGTGCAGAAGAAGGATGGGACCTGGCGGCTCTGCATTGATTATAGAGAATTAAACAAAATCACAGTCATGAACCCATACCCAATTCCCAGAATTGATGACCTTCTTGACCAACTCAAGGGGGGAAATTGATTCAACAAGATTGACCTAAAGTATATCTACCACCAAGTTACCATCGAACCAACTGATGTATAGAATACAACTTTCAAATGTAAATAATGTCTCTTCGAATGGTTGGGCATTCCCTTTGGCTTAAAAAATGCACCAACCACTTTTATGAGGTTGATGGATGATGTATTGAGACCCTTCACCAACTCTTTTGTGGTGGTATATTTGGATGACATCCTCATATTTAGCAGAACTTGGGAGGAGCACATGCAGCATATTCAACGGGTTTTGAGCACTCTGCGACAACACAAGCTATATTCCAACTTGGAAAATTTATCCTTTGGCATGAACAAGGTCCAATACTTGGGCTACATTGTTGATGAGCATGGGGTACATGTTGATCCAGCTAAGATCCAAGTCATATGTGACTGGCCAGCCCTGAACACACTAACTGAGCTTCAGAGCTTCTTGGGACTGGCCAACTTCTACTATGATTTGTGTTGGTATTCTCACATATTGCATGGGCCCTCAGCTAAGTGACCAAGGGCGGTGGCAGGGAAAATTTCATGTGGGGGAAGGAACAACAACAAGCATTTGATGATCTAAAGCATCGTGTGTGCTCAGCTCCATTACTCTCCTTTACCAATCTACAACAACCATTCGATATTGAGATTGATGCATCTCACTATGTTGTAGGCATAGTTCTCACTCAACACGGTCATCCAGTGGCATACCATAGTGAGACACTCTCAGATATTGTCCATAAATACCCCACCCATGACAAGGAAATGTATTCCATTGTACAAGATTGTTTTCAATGGAAACATTACATTCTAGGAAAGGAGACAGTCATCCACACTAATCATAAGGCTCTACAGTTCATACAGACACATGGGAAGTTGTAGAACGAATGCCATCAGAAGTGGTCCACCTACCTACAACAATTCCATCTCAACATCAAGTATAAGACACGGAGCACAAATCGTGTCACTGACTACTTCAGACGACCTCCCGTGGATTCACTCACCACCATGCTCCATTCACGTGGACATGAGGCATCTCATTGGCCCCAACTTTATCATCAAGATACAAACTTCGCCACCACCTATTAGCTCTTGGGTACAATATAAAATGTCATTGATTTTCACATTCAGGACATAATGTTATTCCATATGGGCCATATTTGTGTTACTGCAAGTGAGCATGCAAAGATGATTTGGGAGGATCACTATAGTCATATGGCAGGACATTTTGGCAAGAAAACTATGGTCGTTCTACAGAAACATTTTTATTAGCCAAAACTTCAACAGGATGTCAACAAGTATGTCAAATCTTGAACTTCTTGTGCCATTTCCAATCCAACCATCAAGAAGCAAGGCTTATACACCCCTCTTCCTACTCTCGGGAATCCTTGGGAATCCATCTTGATGGATTACATCTTGATCCTTTCGTCCACCAAACAAGGAAATGATTGTGTAGTTGTGTTAGTTGATCAGTTTTCGAAGATGGTCATCCTCACAACCTGCAAGAAGAACATCACAGCGGAAAATGATGCAAAGCTCTTCTTCGAACGAGTGTGGGTCCATTTTTGGATACCACATACCATCATCTCCGAATAGGAAAACAAGTTCCTCATCACATTTTGGTCAAGTCTTTGGTCACTATTGGACACAAAGCTCACTAAATCCACTACTTTCCACCCCCAAACCGATGGCCAAATAGAGGTCGTCAATCGGATGATTTTGCACATCCTGTGCATGTACAACTCTAAGAATCTGCATACATGGGATGAGAGTCTTCCCTATGTTCAACACAATTACAACATAGCTCTCCATAGATCCATCAGTCATATCCCATTTTAGGTGGGGATGGTATTCCAACCCTTGGGTCCCATTGATGTTGCATTATCCCTTGCAACAACACAGACAAAATCTTCCCATGTTCAGTCTGAGACCGACAAAGCCACCATATTCATTGAGAAGATTCAAAACATCTGTCAATAGGTCCATGAGATTTTGCAGAAAGCCAATGCTAAGTACAAGAAGTGCCATGATCAACACACGGTACCACACCAGTTTCAGGTGGGAGACAAGTTTTGATTACATTTACAGAAAGAGCACCTTACAGGGCCCCATCGGAAGCTCTGCCCACTTCGCTCTGGGCCTTACACTATCGCCATGGCTGTGGGTAGTGATGCTTTTGAGCTCAACATTCCACCCTTCCTTGGCTTGCACCCAGTGTTCAATGTGGACCTCCTTCAGCTATATTTTCCACCATTATTGGACACCTCAGAGATCAAAAAACAACTGACACCAACATAGCTCAACCCTGACTGCATGGAACAGGAATCCACTGATTAGATAGTAGACACACAAGTCAAGGACACTCACCAACAATGGATCTAGATTTATCAGGTTATCAAGGTAGGGAAAATCCTATACCAAGGCAAGTGTCTCACCCGGGGCCAAATTCAACAGAAGTCTCCTCATCAGATGGGGGAACTCGACGCAATGGAGACCATTTCTTCCTAACGGGGGAGGACTGATCCAGGTGGATATTGTTGGCCACCCACCTATTCCAACTAGCTCATCTTGATAATTTTTAGTTCAACACGTTCTTCTGTACTTATTTGTAATTGTGGGTTCTACACTTATGGGGTTGTCTGAAGCCCTACACATATTCCAGGTGGAGATTAGTGGCTTCCCACTTAATTGAACTAGATTATTTTGGATGTTTTAATGTTAGGACATCTTTTTGTACTTCCAGGGCCATTTTGGGGCCCTAAACCGTGTTTTTTTGGCTTGCCACAGTCAAACTGTAGACGGAGTCAAAGTTTGACAACGTAATGTGTATTTCTCGAAAAGACCTTTCCAACGAGATTTCACACACACCTAAAATGAAGGTCATATTGAAAAGTTTCATCTCCTAGGGTTAGGTTTTTGGATGTCTAGGGTTTTAGCATTCATGAGTAACGTTAAAAAGGCCTCTAGAGCCTTGTTGTAATCATTATGCTCATACATATGCACATAGTAGCCACATCTCTTCTTAGAGATAGCTACCACCATTTGAGCAAGGCGTTTCATTTCTGGAGTTTTACAGTTTCAGCCTATTTCATTTATTCAATAGAAGATATTGTTCACTAGATATTTATGTATCTCTGTGTTTATTGTATTCAATCTGTTAATTAGTTTGTTCCACTCCTAAATCTGGATCTGGGAGAGACTCTTCAAATACAGGGAGAGAGAGTAATCATAGGCTTAGAAACACAAAGAAATATCAAAGGAATTTAGATAAGGGAAGCAACCCAAAAGACAGTGTAGATAGGGGGAGCATCCCTGAGAAGAGTTCATTCAAGGGGGAGCGGCCCCAAGGAGAGATACCCTTTTCCATTGATGTCAAATGGGGAGAGATAGAAACATTGATGAGGAGTATGACCATGAATTCTATCATCGCTAAGTGTTTCCATCAATGTTGGTGTTTCCATCAATGCCAAAGCGGGAGATTGTCAGAAAATTGGTTTAGATTGATGGACAGTTGGTTTGGATTGTTGGTTTTCATTGGTGTCAACCCTTGGAGAGTGATATTGTAGATTGATGTCAACCCTTGAGTATGTCTGATAACACATTTTGGTGGATCTAGAGGTATGGGTAAGGAACCCAAGTTTGGTTGATGAATAATATAATGAAGAACGATGAATTTGCAGGTGAGACGATTTTAGATGGATAGTGCATGTCGTTTCATTTACGGTGATATGTGGAATATCAAATAAATCCTCATGGTTAGAGAGTTATGGCCATGTGGAGTTGGATATCCCTCTTGAGTTATCTAGAATCCCCTAGAAGGTCAAAGAAGTCAATTATTCTAGAAGATCCTAGAAGAAGTGTACTAGTCAAATTGATGGTAACTAGGAGTTAACCATGGATAAAGTTGTTGCATTAAGAATATAATTAAAGTTGTGAGTTTGTTAATTATGGTAAAATGGTTGCAAAGAGAAAATTAGTTAAATAATAAAGTGGTTGCAACAAGAAGTGGTGAGTCTACTATTTATGGATAAGTCAAAGTGGTTGCAAAATAAATTTATTAAATAATAAAGTTAGTTGCAACTAAAAGTGGATAACTTATTATTTGTGGATAAAGTGGTTGTAAGTGGACAAGTGGTCAGAAGTGAGTTAGCCCTAAAAGAAGGAAATTGGGTAAAGTGAGTCAAAAGATAACCCCTTGAGGAAGCTACTTGGAGAGTATAAATAAGAGAGCAAGGGTCTCCTATTAGTGCCTATTTTTGGATATAATTGAATATACATTTGTGAAAGGTTGATTGGTAGGTATTATTGATAGATCAAATTTGCGGCAAAAAAACCATTGTAGAAAAATCGTGGCAACAAAATCATGGCAGAAAAATCGTGGAAGAAAAATCATAGCTACAAAATCACGACAACAGAATCGCGGAAAAAAATCTTGGCAATAGAATCATGGCTACATAAATAGTTTAGTAATAGATCCACATCTACAAGAAGAAAAAGGATTTTGTGACAGGTTGTGTTTTGCATACTTGATGCACTTGTGTTGGTACATATTGTTGGTACAGGTTGTTGCAGGTTGATTGGTATAGGTTGTTACATGTTGTTGGTACAAGTTGATAGTGACATATTGACAGCGACAGTGCTTGATTCAGTGACAGGTTGTCTACATTTGGCATTTATATTTCAGGGCAGTTGGACAGGGAAAGGAAAGGGGTTTGTAGCCTCCTTCCGAGTGGTGCCAGAGAATTAGGGAGTTGGAGCTTCCTTCAGATTGGAGCCTGAGAACTAGGTGGTTGCATCCACCTTATGGTTGTATCCGAAGAACATAGGGGGTTTTAGCCTCCTTCTGGTTGTAGCCAAAGAATTGGGGAGTTGGAGCTTCCCTCAGGTTGTAGCCTGAGAAACTAGGGGGTTGGAGCTGGAGAATTGGAATTTGGTGCTTCCTTAAATGTAATTCTTAAAGACATATAAGAAAATCATTATGTGGTTTTCTCCCACATTGGGTTTCCAAGTAAAATACTGGTGTACTGTGCATTGTGTGGATGTGTATATTATTATTTATTATGCATTGATGGATATTAATGTTATATGTTGCAATAATATATTAATGATGAATTGATGAACATTGTTGAATAAGTTAAGGAATATACATTGTGGTTAAAAATGATTAATAAGTGGTATAAATTGCTCATTAATGGTTCAC
>JZKD02S1673178.1:646601-670605 GCA_000966675.3 Picea glauca
AATAATCCAACAGAAGAAATAATCCATATGAACAAGAAGTTATCGAGGGGAAGTAAGCAAGATATTTTCTTTAACCAATGGGAAAACAATACCAAAAGTAATTTCACCTTGGAGAGTATTGAAGATGGAATCTAATGTTCTCTCTTTGTTAAGGTTCTTGATTAGTCAAGTATGACTCATCTCTCAAATTATAGGATGATTCCAACAACATTTCACCTTATGAAAGATTATATGGAGGGGAAATTTCAACATCATAACACCAAGGAAGCTCAAAAGGAGGATTAAAGATGTGGACTTCACAGTTCCTGGATAAAGTCTTACCACTTAATTTTAACACAATGGAGCTTATTCGAATGGAGGATGGAGTCCTCAATTTTTTATTTTCTCAAATCCAAAACTAAGATTGAATATAGAACATGTTCAATGTGAATGCATTAAGTTAAGGTATGCCCAAGGGACCTTCAATTCAATGAGTTGGTTCAACTAGTATTTTGAAGTGACCATCTCATTGAATGAGCCACTGATTCATCCAAAATCACACTACAACAATGATTATGTGACTATTTTAGGATTAAGGGAGAAACTATGCACTTCATAAAGGGAAAAGTGTGCATGTGAATTAAGTACCAATATTTGACTTCTAATTTTTATGTATAATTGGCCTATCCTATAAGGTTTTGAGCTCATAAACTTTATCTACCGGTCAGCTGATCAATTTATTCGGGGAAATAACTTCGAGAGTTTCAGTTGAGAGTTGGAACTCCCGAAACCTGAAGTCCGAAGGAGATCTCAACTGTCAGATCCATAGGACATGTGACGTGAATCTGTGGACTCTAGGTAAATACCTGAAGTAATTCATAGTCATCAGATTTAGGGTGAGACGTGGTGAAAATCCATGGACTCTCGGTAAAGACCCAAAGTAAATCTCAATGGTCTGATTCAAGTGGAACCGCGACAGAAATCCTCATACTTCGAGGGAAAGTGAAAGTTGAGAATTGAGAAATACAAAGTCCGAAGACCCAAAGGGACTGCAGTCGTCAGATCAACGGGAGACATTTGTTGGTGGATTACCAGCTCTGTATAAAAGAAATTGGGAAAAGAGTTGAGATTTGATATTTTCAAAGTCCAGGATCCCGAAACGATCAGACCCGTCGATTGAAGAGGGCACCTGGAAAAAGATATGTCATTGTGGGAGAAATCCAGGTTTGAGAGTTGAAAACTCTGAACGTCAAATCATGAAGAAAATCACGCTCGTTGATTTGAAAGGGTCAGATCTGATCCGCAGACTTGGAGGGATAGATCTCAGTCGTTAGTTCAAAAGCACTGTCAAGATCATGAGATCGACAGTCACCTCGCATTGTGGGGATAGAAGGTGCTCAAGCTTTAAAAGTTAAGCACGGGCCACAATCAAGACCACAGTATTGGTAAAAGGACACGTGGTGGCTCGAGGTGAATTGCGGAGTGAAAAGTAGTTGGTTCCAAACCACTCTTGGGCGTGTTATCGCCCTGTAATATCCTAGGATGAGGAGGAAATTGGCAGGGGTAACCACAAAACCGCTTTGAGTCAGGGATCTAGCCCTCCAAGACTCAAAGAGGGATCTCTCTATTAGATTTAGATTTGTTTGGAATAGGATGTTAGGCTAGTTATGAAGAACAAGATTTGTTTTTGACTTTTTGGTTGAGACAACAAAAAGAGCCATTGGGAAAAATCGAGTCAGGTCATGAATTTCAATGGTTTACATTTCAACACAGTTTGAAAACCTCACTCAAACACTGAGGCAAAATAGGCACCTTGTTCAGCAAGTATAAAGTGATGTAAAGGTAGTCTGAAAAAGAAAAGAGTCCATTGCAATAAGAGGCATGTGACAAAGGATGAATCTCTTATGGTAGCTATAGAAGAAATAAAACAAGAGGTAGGCCATCAAACAGGGCATCTAACCAAGGATGAATCCTGGAAGGAAAACCATAGACACATAACAATATTCAACTACATAAGAGGCACCTAACCATGGGTGAATCTCTACATGCAGTTGTAGAAGAATCAACATACAAATCTGATGGCTGAAACAAAGCATATAACTATGGACGAATTTTGTAACAGGACATCAAAAATACATGGCAAGCATATTTTATGATGAAAGGAGCACCAAAGGATGAATTCCAATCACACTGCTCTTAGAAATAAGTTGTAAGATAAAAATAAATAAAAAAATAAGAGACATTTTTGAGCATAAGCGTCATGATGAATCTCAAGTCATAAGTAGGCTTGATGTGTTAAATTCACAAAGAAATGAACATGGTCTTTCTTACACTCACTAGGATTTCCCTACAGCCAAAATTTACAGGGCCAAGGGAGCCTCTTTCACATAGGTCGAACCTCTCCTTCTTTCAAAACATGAAGTATTTATACCCATTATTACAATGATAGTGTCATCAAATGACTACGATTTCATTCAATCAAATCTAAACTAACAATATTGCACTACAGAAAAATTGGGATTTTGTCAGCACTGCACGGATTTCTTTAACTGTGTGTCAATTATCAGTCACTGGTAACATATTTTTGATGGCCTTTGATGATGTTGTGGCAGCCCCTGAGTGTATGTCAGATATTTATATCAAGAGACGGTAGGATTTCATGGAGATCCAATCGACTTTTTCCTTCACCAGATGTCATTCTGTGGAAACTTTTGCCTCCTTAAATTATGAGAAATAGGGTCCCAATGAGTCATCGATTCTCCCAATATGAGAGGTCTGTGTAAAAACCGAAGGACATTTTTGTAGATGATCCTGTTATGAATAAAAACCTCTTTTTGTTTTTTCTAATTCATCTCCAGCTCATCGAAACAGCTCCCGAAAAATCAAGACTAAAAAAGGAAAAAACGGAAACCTGAAAAAGGGGTTGAAAGATGGCTTTGATTCTCCCAACTGGTGGCAGTTGTGAAAAATATGGAAGAATTTTTTGTTCTTCATCCCATGATGAACAAAAAAATATCTTTTTTTTTTTAAATCTGTTTCTGTTTGCTCGGAATCCTTCTCGGAAGTCGACTAGTCAAAACTGGCAAAAAATGGTTTTTGAGTTTGGGGAGGACGGTTTTGGAGGGGCAAAGTGGTTTCCTCAGACACCCTGGGGTGGTAAGTGGTATTGGGAGGGGGGTTCTGAGTTCACCCTGAGGTGACATCTGTCCTCCCAATACCACCAACTCAGACCCCCAAGGAGTTGATGGGACGTGAGGGCGAGGGGGGTCCGAGCTACAGGGGAAAGTATGCGTTTAAACTTAGGATTATTTTTAATTTTTAATTTTGTTTTATATTATATTTTTTTGTTTACGTTTTGTTTTGTTTTTGTTTATTTATTTTTAATATGTGTTTTTATTTATTTATTTATGTTATATTTTTATTTAATATATGTTTTTTATATTTTTTATATTGTTTTTTATTTATATATTATTATATTGTTTTTATTGTTTAGTAATATTTTAATTAATTTTAATTTTAAATTGTTTTATATGTTTTATTTGGTTTTTATTTTATAATTAACATTTAATTCTAATAAAATAACTTAACTACTAACTTAATTACTAATTTAATTAATTAAAAATTAATTAATTACTAACAAGACTAACCTAGCTTATTAGTCTAATTACACTAATTCAACTATTAATTAATCTAATTATTCGTTTATTATCCTAAGTTTGTTTATTCATGCAGGGATGAGTGATGGGCATGATGAAGTGAAGGATGAGGGACTGAAAGTGCAATGGTGGATGAAGGACACAACGAGGTGATGGACTATCGGGTGAAAAGGGTGGAGGGGGAAAAGGAATCAACCGAGCCCAGTAAGCCAAATGTCTTCATCATGGGAGAAACGCCAGATAGGAAGCTAAAGAAACAATTTACCTATGATTATAGGACCCCGACATAGGCTCCACGTGGGAATGGCAGTTCCTGAGGAGGTGTCAAGAATCTTAGATCTCTGAACATGTAGACCAGTGCTTTATTCGTTGGGCCATGGAGTCGTTGCAGCTACAATCTTCGAACTGGCTCAGATTTGAATGAACATTGAACTAGATACTACCATCTGCAAACTCTGTTGGAAACCATAGAATACTGAAAAAGATGCTCAAATGAATGAACTTATTCAAAACTGCTACCTACTCTAAAGTGCTGATAATTTTGTTGTTCTAAATGATACAATAATGCTAGTGCGGCCAGTCAAGAAACTGCTCTAATAAATCTTCTCTTTCAATGTTTTCAATCAATATCAGAAATAAAACTTGCATAGGCATCATGAACTGCTTTCCATCCTGATCTTCACAACACAAAGTTCTGGGACCGTGGACAATTCCAGAAACTTTGAGAATCAATGGGTATTCTGAAAAGAAAAGATCATCCATATAGACAACTATAGGATCATGATAAACATGACCTATCTCCTGATATTCAAATTTATCCATTTCAACTCTTTGATCTGATAATGAACATATACCATCTGTACCATTTTGCACATGTTGATTTATCTGTGGTTTTTCTAATGAATTTTGAGAAAAAACTATTGTTGAATCAAAACATAGAAATGATTGTCTAACCATGTCTAGATCATAGTTGCTTTTCCACTCACGAATGGCGAATGAAAAATGATTTTGACAACACAAGTCATCCAACCAATCAGCTATTGGATCTTGAAAAGATTGACAAGACTGTTGCATTGATTCAAATGAAATTTCTTGACTTTCTATGTGTTTATCCTTCAACATTTGTTGAAGAGTCTCCTTCAAAATTTGAAATGAATTATAATCTAATGGTACAGAATTACATTCCACTGATTCAAATCTTGTTTGGAGCTCTGAACTTCCATCCGGAGTTTGAAAGTCAAGGGAAATTAGTGGTTGTGATTTTGGGTCTAAAATAGGTCCAATGTCATCAATGACATATTTTACTGACTCATCAGAGAATTTTTTGTCTTCAGCATTTACAACTTTCCTAGAGTTTCTTTTCAAAAATTGAAAAGATGAGAAACATAAGGGTAGAGTGTTTCCACTTACTCTGAAATTTTCTACACTTTGATCATTGCTATCATAATTGTTATGCACAGATAAATTGTCTTGTTGGGATTGCAAATGATCTTCTTCCTCCCAACAATATGCTACTAATTCCTTTGGAAAATCCATCTTGATATCATCCTCATCATACTGATAGTGCTTGGGTAAATCATCCATGAATGAAATGTCATCAAAGATGCACATCATATCAGTTGACGGCTCTTCAACAAGCTGAGTTGGAACTTCATCTTTGATTACGTTATGAATTGAATACATGAAATAATCCT
Source organism: Picea glauca (assembly GCA_000966675.3). Classification (NCBI taxonomy): domain Eukaryota; kingdom Viridiplantae; phylum Streptophyta; class Pinopsida; order Pinales; family Pinaceae; genus Picea; species Picea glauca. The sequence continues at coordinate 651,931 of JZKD02S1673178.1, forward strand.
TTGGTGTTTCAAAATACTGAGGTTGGTTTGCAAGGTGTTTGCGGACATTGATCCTTGTCTGGTCTGGCACTAATGGAACATAAGGTTTTCAAACAACAAGTTTCTCTTTCCTACTAATCTTTTGCATCATATCTCTTACAGTGTTTGCCAGAACATCTAGTTTCACTTATGAAGATGTCATATGTTCCTTTTCTATTCTATATTTCTCTTTTTCCTTTAACTTTGCCTTTCTGTTCAACAAGTTAGCTTCCACATCAACTACAATCTTTTTCATTTCTTCAAGTGTTGCAGTGTTCCTTTCTCTTAATTGGAATGCCATCTCAGGATCGAAGGCATCTAGGTAATGCAAGTGATTTGATCCTGGGGGTGGCCTTATATCAGTAGGCATTACATGATATACCTTATTGAACCTTGCTGAAAATTGATGTACTGTCTCCCCTGGTTGTATTTTCAAATGGTCATACTCTTCTAGGATGAGACAGACATTTCTCATGATCACCCATCGATCTAAGGAAAACTTGCATGAATTGATGGAAATTGCTAATGTTTGCAGCTGGAAGATTCTTAAACCAATTTTTTACTTTACCTTGCAATGATAGGGCAAAAATCCTGATACATACATCATCTTCTTCCACCTCAAATAGATCAAGAAAATCCTCAAGACTTTGGATATGCTTTTCATCAGTGATATTTGCATTTTCTCCATCAAAGTTGGGCATATTATTGCTATAATTGACAGGGAGATCATGGAGAATAGGAGGCAAATCCAGAGGCTTGTATCGATCTGGGATTTTCACAGGTACATGAGGCAAAGCAAGAGGCTTATAATTGTTTGACAACTTGGAAAAAGTAGGAGATAAAGCATGAGGCTCATGTCTCACAAGGGTTTCTACAGGTGCATATGGGATGTGCACAAGTGTATGAGTATGTACATGATCTACAATTCAGGGTTTAGTCTCTTGAGGTTCATCAATTTGTAGATGATCAATATAAACTTCAGCAATATACTCTTGATTTGGATTGGAAAATGATAGGACCTAATTACATATAAAACCAAAAACGTCTTGAATACAATTTGAGCTTGAATACCTTCTCTTTCCAGATTGCTTGGCCATGCTTCAGGTTCTTCCTCCAGTGGAGTCTTCGAATGGAACCGATATAGAGCTGATTGGAGTCGTCAGGTGAAAGATTTCATCCTTCTTGTGTCTAGTCACTGTCCACCATCAGTGATCAGATCTGGAACTTTAAGTGAACTCCTGGAGAAAGTTCCCCAGTATGGTCGCCATTATGTTATCGCCCTATAATCTCCCAGGATGAGGAGGAAATTGGCAGGGGTAACCACAAAACCACTTTAAGTTAGAGATCTAGCCCTCCAAGACTCAGAGAGGGATATCTCTGTCAGATTTAGATTTGTTTGGAATATGATATTAGGCTAGTTATGCAGAACAACATTTGCTTTTGAGTTTTTGGTTGATACAAAAAAAAGAGCCATTGGGCAAAATCGAGTCAGTTCATGAACTTCAATGGTTTACAGTTCAACACAGTTTGACAACCTCACTAGAACATTGAGGAAAAATAGGCACCTTGTTCAGTAGGTATAAAGTGATGTAAAGGTAGTCTGAAAAAGAAAAGAGCCCATTGCAATAAGAGGCATGTGACAAAGGAAAAATCTCTTATGGCAGCTTTAGAAGAAAGAAAACAAGAGGTAGGCCATCAAACAAGGCATCTAACCAAGGATGAATCTTGGAAGGAAAATCATAGACACATAACAGTATTCAACTACATAAGAGGCACCCAACCATGGGTGAATATCTACATGCAGTTGTAGAAGAATCAACATACAAATCTGATGGTTGAAACAAAACATCTAACTATGGACGAATTCTGTAACAGGACATCAAAAATGCATGACAAGCATATTCTATGATGAAAGGAGCACCAAAGGATGAATTCCAATCACATTGCTCTTAGAAATAAGTTGTAAGATAAACAAATAAACAAAGAAAGACATTGTTGAGCATAAGAGTCGTGATGAATCTCAAGTCATAAGTAGGCTTGTTGTGTTAAATTCACAAAGAAATAAACATGGTCTTTCTTACACTTGCTGGGATTTCCCTACACCCAAAATTTATAGGGCCTAGGGAGCCTCTTTCACATAGGTCGAACCTCTCCTTATTTCAAAACATGAAGTATTTATACCCATTATTACAATGATCTTGTCATCTAATGACTACGATTTCATTCAATCAAATGTAAACTAACAATATTGCACTGCAGAAAAATTGGGATTTCGCTAGCACTGCACAGATTTCTTTAATTGTGTGTCAATTATCAGTCACTGGTAATAGATTTTTTATGGCCTTTGATTATGTTGTGGAATCCCCTGAGTGTACTTCATATATTTAGATCAGGAGACGATAGGATTTCTTGGATATCCATTCGACTTTTTCCTTCACCGGATGTCATCCTGTGGAAACTTTTGCCTCCTTAAATTATGAGAAATAGGGTCCCAATGAGTCATAGATTATCCCAATATGAGAGGTCTGTGTAAAAAAAAGGGAGTTTTTTGTATATGAGCCTGTAATGAACAAAAACCTCTTTCGGTTTTTCCTAATTCATCTCCAGCTCGCCGAAACGGCTCCCGCAAAATCAGGACTGAAATAGGAAAAACCGGAAACCTGAAAAAAGAGGCTGAAAGATGGCTTTGATTCTCCCAACTGATGGCAGCTGTGCAAAATATGGAAGAGGTTTTTGTTCTTCAGCCCATGATGAACAAAAAAATCTATCGAGTTTTTAAAATTTGGTTTTCCTTTGCCCGGAATCCTTCTCGAAAGTCGACTAGTCAAAACTAGCAAAAAACGGTTTTTGAGTTTGGGGAGGGCGGTTTTGGAGAGGTAAAGTGGTTTAATCGGACCCCCCTGAGGTGGTAAGTGGTATTGGGAGGGGGGGGGAGGGGAGATTTCACCCTGAGGTGACATCTGTCCTCCCAATACCACCAACTCAGACCCCCAAGGAGTTGATGGGACGTGAGGGCGGGGGGGGGTCCGAGCTACGGGGGAAAGTATGAGTTTAAACTTAGGATTATTTTTAATTTTTAATTTTTTTTTATATTATATTTTTTTGGTCACGTTTTGTTTTGTTTTTGTTTATTTATTTTTAATATCTGTTTTTGTTTATTTATTTATGTTATATTTGTATTTAATATATGTTTTTTATATTTTTTATATTGTTTCTTATTTATATATTATTATATTGTTTTTATTGTTTAGTAATATTTTAATTAATTTAAATTTTAAATTGTTTTATATGTTTTATTTGGTTTTTATTTCATAATTAACAATTAATTTTAATAAAATAACTTAACTACTAACTTAATTACTAATAAGACTAACTTAGCTTATTAGTCTAATTACAGTAATTCAACTATTAATTAATCTAATTATTCGTTTATTATCCTAAGTTTGTTTATTCATGCAGGGATGAGTGATGGGTGTGATGAAGTGAAGGATGAGGGACTGAAAGCGCAGCAGTGGATGAAGGACGCGGCAAGGTGATGGACGATCGGGTGAAATGGGTGGAGGGGGGAAAGGAATCAACCGAGCCCAGTAAGCCAAATATCTTCATCACGGGAGAAACGCCAGACATGCAACTGAAGAAACAAGTTACCTATGATTATAGGGCCCCAACAGGGCGTTCTCGCAATCATGTGTTTATGTGAGGTCATCGCCCAAGGTCACATCAAGGAGGTGCTTATCAGAAAAGGAGCTAGCACCCAAACTCTAAGATTTCACAAGCGTGAAGGGGAAGGTCGTGGGTGCCATAAGACCTGTGCCAGAAAGCTAAAAGGGCCTGTGTTTAGATATAGAACGATACCATCAAGGTTTCAGAGAGTTTTTCGACTCAAGAATCAGAGATCCTTGACCGAGAGGTTGTGTGGCCCTACGGGGGAGTAGGGGGATTGCACTAGGTGGTATTAGATATTTATATTAAGATTGTTTGTAGACAACAAACAAAGGAGAAGGGAGATAAATTGGTATCATTTGTGGTATCAAAAAAAAAATGGTTTCTATTTGTAGGCACCAGAAGGTGACGTAGTGAAATCATGCCACCCAGAAGGCATAGAGAGAATGCAGAAATGGAAGAAGAAATGAGGTGACTGAAAATGAGACTCGATGCCATGGAAACATCACAGAGGAGAGCACCATACACTAGAGATATCAGTGAAGCTGAAATTGAAGAGATAGAGGTCGAAGAATATGTAGTAGAGGATGCTACGGAAGACTGCTTATTGAAAGTTGTTTCAAGAATAGGAACCAGAGCAAAAATAGAGGTACTAATGTATGAAGGAAATTTAGAAGTTGAAGAATTGTTGGATTGGGTATGAGCTATGGAAAAGTACTTCGATTACAAATATATCGAAGAAGACAATATGGTGAAGCATGTAGTGACAAGACTGAAGGGTCATGCAACACTATGGTGGGATGAACTGCAAGTCGATCGAAGATGCAAGGGTAAGCAAAAAAATAAAAGCTCAGATAGGATGGTAGCCAAGCTAAAAGAAAAATTTATCCTGAAGGACTATCAAATCAATTTGTTCAAAATATTACAGGACATAAAAGCTTATTAGTGAAGGAGTACACCGAGAAATTTTACAGACTGAACATCAAGGTTGGACAGAAGGAAAATGAAGATGAAAAAACAACCAAGTATATCAATGGGTTGAGATATGAAATACAAGAGGAGATCATCATGATGTATGTTAGAAAAGTCGAGGATTCTTATCAAGTAGCCTTGAAAGATGAAGAGAAATTGGCCAGGAAACAAATCCAACTAAACAGAGGAGGAAACTCAAGTAGAGATAAGGGAACCAATAGAGAGAATTTCCAAAAGCCGAAGCATGAAGCTGGAAAACAACATAGTCACCCTAAGAAAGGTGGAAGTTCTAAGGAAGGAAAACATGGAGGAAGAATCTCTTTTTCCAGAGGAAGAAGAAGAGCCAGAGGAGGTGAAGTTAGATGTTATACATGTGGAAAACCAGAGCACAAGTCTTGGGAATGTCCCGAGAGAAAGAAAGAAGGAGGAGGATAAGCACACATTTCTAAGGCACAAAAGCATGTGGAAGAAAAATCAACAGGAGGAAATAACCTCATGATGAAAAAAATTCTTCTTAAACCAGAGAAGGAGGCAGAGGAACCAGTTCAGTGAACAAGTTTGTTCAGAACTGCTTGCAAGACGAAAGACAAAGTTTGCAAGGTGATCATAGACAGTGGGAGCACTGACAATCTAGTATCCACAAAGATGGTGGAGAAACTGGAGTTGAATAAAACTGCACATCCAAACCCATACAAGGTATCATGGTTGCATAAAGGACATCAAGTAATGGTAAGTCAACAATGCCAAGTTCAATTTAAAATAGGAGGTTATAGGGATGAAATATTATGTGATGTAATTCCTATGGATGTTTGTCATATTTTATTGGGGAGACCATGGCAGTTTGACCGAAAATTTATGCATGATGGGAGAAAAAATACTTATACCTTAGAAAATAATGGTAGGACACATATGTTGTTACCAATAGAAGACAAAGAGCACAAGAGGGAAGCTAATTCAAGTATACTTCTCATGAGTGGGAAGGAACTCTTGAGTGGAGTCAAGAAGGAGCAGGAGATGTAGTTTTCTATAGTGAAAAAGCCAAGAGTTATACTTACAAATACTTATGTGGAGGATTTTCCTGAAGAAATCTAGGAACTGTTAGAAAACTTTGTTGACATAGTAGTGGATGAGTTACCACACCAATTGTCACCCATTAGGAGTATAAGCCATCATATTGACCTTATTCCATGAGCTAGTTTACCAAACAAAGCATCTTATAAGTTGACACCTAGAGAGAATGAGGAAGTCAAAAATCAAGTCCAAGATTTGTTGGATAAAGGTTTAGTCAGGGAAAGCCTAAGCCCATGCACAGTACCAACTGTGTTAAGTCCAAAGAAGGATGGAGGATGGAGAATGTGTATAGATTCCAGAGCCATCAACAAGATAACCATTAGGTATAGATTCACTTTACCAAGGATGGGTGATTTGATGGATTGTTTGAGTGGAGTAAGCTACTTTTCCAAGATACACTTGAAGAGTGGATATCATCAAATATGGATGAGAGAGGGAGATGAATGGAAGACAACATTCAAGACAAATGAAGGTTTGTTTGAATGGATGGTCATGCCATTTGGGTTGACAAATGCACCAAGCACATTTATGAGATTAATGAAAGAAGTATTGAAAGAATTCATAGGAAAATTTGTCATAGTATATCTGGATGACATACTAATCTTTAGTAAGATAGAGGGAGAACACTTAAGACACCTGACATCAATGATGGAAAAGTTGCAGCAAGAAAAATTGTTGATAAATCTGAAGAAAAGCTCTTTTATGAAGAAATAACTCATATACTTGGGTTTTGTGATCTCTTCCAATGAATTGAAGATCAATCCAGAAAAGGTGAGAGCAATCAAAGAATGGCCATTGCCAGGAAGAATATTTGAGGTAAGAAGTTTTCATCGGTTAGCAAGTTTTTATAGAAAGTCTATCATAAATTTCAGTGGTATAGGTACGCCCATGTTGGACACTGTGAATAAGAAACATAAGTCTTTTAGTTGGACAAAGAAAAATGAAAAAAAATTCAAAGTGTTGAAGGAGAATATCACAGAACAACCAATTTTGGTCTTACCGGATTTTGGAAAAATATTTCAAGTGAAATGTGATGCAAGTGGATTAGCTATTGGAGCAGTCTTGAGTTAGGATAATAGGCCAGTTGCTTATTTTAGTGAGAAGTTGAATGACACCAAGAAGAAGTATTCCACATATGAAAAAGAATTTTATGCAGTGATTCAAGCTTTGAAGAAGTGGAGGCACTATCTATTTCCTAAAGAATTTGTCTTGTATAGTGATAATCAATCTTTGCACTTTATTACTAGGCAAGAAAAGTTGAATCAGAGACATGCTAAATGGGCAGAATTTATGCAAAATTCTACTTTTGTTATTAAACATATTGTTGGAACTGCTAACAAAGTTGCAGATTCTTTGAGCAGGAGGAGTTTAATTATACAGGAATTCCAAATGGAGACCTTAGGGTCTGAACACTTCAACTAAATGTATCGAGAAAATACAGATTTTAAGGAAGCTTATGAGGCATGTAAGAATCCTTTGTTGGGAGACAAAATCCCATGGAAAAAACATTTGATCCAAGATGGATTATTATTCAAAGGAAGCCAACTATGCATACCAAAATGCTCAATGAGAGATAACATGCTAAAATAAAAACACAGTGGAGGTTTAGTTGGACATTTTGGTCATGACAAGACATTTGCACATCTGAGCAATTCATATTATTGGTGGAGCATGAGGGAAGAGGTGAAAAAGTTTGTGAACAAATGTAGAATTTTTCAGTATGCAAAAGGAAGACAACGGAACACTAGTTTGTATTAGCCATTACCAATTCCAGAAAGGTCGTGGGATGCATTCAGTATGGATTTTGTATTGGGATTGCCTAGAAATCAGAAAGGGAGTGATTCCATATTTGTTGTGGTGGATATATTTTCAAAAATGGCACATTTCATACCATGCCAGAAGACAAATGATGCTACACATATAGCCAATTTGTTTTTCAAAGAAGTGGTGAGACTACATGGATTGCCTAGGAGTATAGTCTCAGATAGGGACACCAAATTTGTAGGGAACTTTTGGAGGACTCTATGGAAGAGGTTGGGGACAAAATTGTCCTTTAGTTCATCATATCACCCTCGGACAGATGGATAGGCTGAAGTAGTAAACATGAGTCTAGGAAACTTGTTAAGAAGTTTAGTCACTAAGCAAGGTCGTCAATGGGATCAAATTCTGGCACAAGCATAATTTTCATTTAACAATTCAGTGAATAGGATCAGAAGAAAAAGTCCATTTGAAATTGTGTATGGTATACAACCAAGAGGGATTACAGATTTGAGAGATCTGAATCAAGATGAGTTCATAAGTGTTAGAGTGGAGGATTTTTCAACAGAAATGTAGAAACTCCATGACAGATTCAGAGAGCAGTTATAGGACATCAACCTGAAATATAAGAACAAAGTTGATCATAAGAGGAGAGAAGTTCAATTTGAAGTAGGAGATGAAGTTTTATCTCATTTGAGAAAAGAAAGGTTTCCAAGGGGGACATATAACAAATTGAAGATGAAGAATATAGGACCATGCATGATTCTTAGAAACTTTGCATCCAATGCTTATGAAATTGAGTTTCCAGACAATGTTGGGATATCACCGATATTCAATGTTGCAGACCTGTATCCTTACAGGAGAGATGAGGCAGGAGAATCAGATGATCAGAAAGAATTTCAGTGGGAAGAACAATTGACCACATCAGAAAAACCTCAAATGGAGAAAATCATTGAACAAAGAGCTGGAAAAAAGACCAGGATGAAGACATATCCTGAATACTTAGTGAAGTGGAAATATTATCCAGTGGAAGATTCAAGTTGGGTCACTGAACTTGATATTTTGAAGCATGGAAAAATAGTGAAGGAATTCATGGACATTAGTCCATGAATATTTTAACCAAAGGAGTATGATGCAGGAGCATCGCCTTCAAAGTCAAAGACGCAAGCGTGGAGGAAGGGATACGACATCTCAACATGGAAGAATTTCAAATCAACATTTAACTCAGAAGTAAATCGAGTTGTTGAGATATTTTGGAAACAACGTTTTTTAATATATCTTGGTTGTAAAGTCTTATACGACTATAAGGAGTTGCAGATATAGAGTGTCGGCTCTTATCAGGTAATAACTGATAGTTATTGTAATAGGACAAGGTAGGTAATTGCTAAGAACTAATAGGATAGGTTGCAGACAAGACAGAGAGAGCTCATGGAGCCAGTCCTTAGATAGTTTGTTGTTGTATTGTAATAGAGATAGGGAAAGAGAGATCAATAGAGACAGAATAGAGTAGAAGAAAGACGCAGTGAAGAACTGCAATACTATGTAATTTGTTTCATGAATGAATAGAACAGACATAATTGTCCAAATCCTTTGGACTGTGTTCATTTTGATGTGTGATTGAATGAATGTTACATTATGTGTGTGTGATTTAGTTCATTTCATTCATGTATTATTGTTAAAATTTAATCGTATCCGTTTGTGACGAAACTAGATAAGTTTCAATTGTTTCTCTTCTAAAACTCGTACGCAAGGAGTGCATCGACAGAGTCTCGAATTGACTAAGAGGAGTTCAGAGGGAACAAAGGGAACTTATACCAAGTGCAAGGAGTGCACATCATCAAGGAGCGACCAAGCATCGAAGAACCAGAACAGAGGAACACAAGGAGTGCAGGAATAATTTTTTTTCAAGAAATCCTTCGAACTGAGTTATCGAAATCCCAGGAATGCAAGGAGTGTGTGGGAAATTGAAATATTCAAGGAGATAAAGCTCAGAAGAGATAGCTCTCGTCAGAAGTGAAAATGAGGTACAAGAGATGGACTCGTAAGAGGAGCAAAGGTCGACACCTTTGAACACTTATAAAATCTTCTAAGTCAGAAGAAATCAGAAGCTCGAGAGGAGGAGCAACAATAGTTGTTGGATCACAATGCAAAGGACCAAAAACGGTCTGATCAAAGCAAGGTGCATGAACCTTGGCACTTTGCACACGCAGAAGAGTGAAATTACCAAAGTTTTGAAGTCCCAAAGTAATTAGGGGCCGTCCATCATCAAGAAGGAGAGGTGGCGCAAGATCCACAACTCTGAAAGCTCGTGGACCAGGAGGAGGTGAGGTAGCCGAAATAGATCCTGACCATTGATCGCCAAGAGATACGTGTCAGCATATTAGTGGCTTTGGGGAAATCACTTTGAGAGTTTCAGTTGAGAGTTGAAACTCCTGAAACCTAAAGTTTGAAGGATATCTCAACCGTTAGATCCAGAGGACAGGTGGCATGAATCTATGGACTTCAGGTAAAGACCCGAAGTAATTCATAGTCGTCAGATTTAGGGTGAGACGTGGTGCAAATCCGTGGACTCCGGGTAAAGACCCGAAGTAAATCTCAACAGTCCGATTCAAGTGGATACGCGACAGAAATATGCATACTTCAAGGGAAAGTGAAAGTTGAGAATTGAGAAATCTGAAGTCCGAAGACCCGAAGGGATTGCAGTCGTCAGATCAGCGGGAGACATGCGTCAGTGGATTACCATCTCTAGATAAAATCAATTGGGAAAAGAGTTGAGGATTTATATTTCCGAAGTCTGGGATCCTGAAAAAATCAGAACCGTCGATTGAAGAGAGCATGTGGCAGAAGATATGTCATTGTGAGAGGAAGCAAGGTTTGAGAGTTGAAAACTTCAAATGTCGAATCACGAAGAAAATCACACTCGTTGATTTGAAAGGGTCAAATCTCAGCCGTTAGTTCAGAAGCACTGTCAATATCATGAGACTTGGAAGGGACAGATCTTAGCCGTCAGTTCAGAAGCACCGTCAAGATCGTGATATCGACGGTCACCTCACATTTTCGGGATAGAAGGTGCTCGAGCTTTAAAAATTTGAGGGCGGGCTGCAATCGAGACCACGGTATTGGTAAAAGGACACATGGTGGCTCGAGGTGAATTGTGGGGCGAAAAGTAGTTGGATCCAAACCACTCTTGGGCATGCCCTCAATCACTTGTTTACATGATGTCATTGCCCAAGGTCACATCAAGGAGGGGCATATAAGAAAAGGAGCTAGCGCCCAAACTCTGATATTTCGCAAGCACAAAGGGGAAGGCCATGGGTGCCATAAGACATGTGTGAGAAAGCTGAAAGGGCCTGTGTTTAGATATAGAGCGAGATCATCAAGGTTTCAGAGAATCGTTCGACTAAAGAATCAAAGATCCTTGACCGGGAGGTCGTGTAGCCCTATGGGGGAGTAGGGGGGCTGCACCATTGTGTGTAATATATATTGGGTTATAAATCAAGGGTTATAAAGGTAATAATCTTTCAAATACCACAACAACTATTTATGTATTCCATTTTCCTCATTTTTGTTTCTATATTTGGTTAATGCATTTGTTTTCTCTTATGTTTTTGGTCTATTGATAGCCACACTCCTATAGTGACATAGTGAATACGACTTCCTCCATCATTGGTGATAATGAATCACGAACCACATAATAACTATTTCAAATGGTAATATTACTTTGAGTATTCTAAAATTATTTTTCCCTCCCCATATTCTAGTTCTTTCATAACACAATGCAAATTACTATACAAACTTATCGTGTGCATCATTTGTCATATTTGTTTCCCATTCTAGTTTTAAACATAGCATATCAGCACTAGCTTCTATAATTAATATTTGTATGGTAAGATTCATTATTTCTTTTAAAGGAGATGTCTGGGTGTTATAGGGGTTGGGTACAACAATAACCCAAAGTCACCTACCAAATCATAGTTGGTCCATGATGACCTAGTAGATAAATATGAAAAATTGACTAAACTATTAATATCGACAACACTTTGATAACTCACTTTGTCTCACACTTTTCCCATGGAGTCAAATAACAAACTTCACAATTAAACAAAAGAAGACATATTAGAGAGGTTATACATACTACAACATCTTTCTAAATCCAAATTATTCAATTGAAAATATAAAACAAGTTTGAAAACATTGTAGACTCGCACAAGATACCACTCTCTTCTAGTTATTGGCACCAAACTACACATATTCCGTTGGATCTATTGGAGCAATTGTTGTTGGATGCGACTAGAACAATAGGTAAAATGAATTAAATATAAAGGATGGAGATACACATAATGATAGAATAATCACAAGTCTTCCTTCTTTCAAATGTGTTTCTCACTTTCTACGTTGTTTTGGACAATTGTTTCCATTTCCTTAATAGTATGCACACAACTTGTGTATGTGCATATCATACCAATACAAACATAAAATCAATTTTGAAATTCTTTAAGTATAGATGAATGATAGTTACAAAGATATTTCTTGCAAGTGCAACATGAACAACTAGAATCCAAGTCTATGCCCATGTATATATTCAAAAATGTTGTGAGAAGGAACAAAAGGATCTCCAAACATGCACTTTTATTTATTGGCATTTGTTGAGGTGCTTAATGATGATTGCACAAAGGAATATTTGAAATATTTTGTGTAGTGAAAAATTCAAGAAAGTAAATATTTACTTAGTGCCACCCAATTGTAGTCTACTTCCCAAATAATATTCTCATGCTCTCTTGGAGGAACATAAATATGGAATAAATGGCACAAAGTTCCATCCTAGAGTTCAAATTCTAAAACTTGTTTACCTATAACTAGTGCATGTTATGTAGCAACAAATTCCAATTCTTTGTCGTATAGTTTGGGCCACCCTGAAGTCTTGTTTCCACAAGAAGTTAGGACTATGGTCAATACCAAAACTAGAGGCCGAATGAGGTAGTCAACGACTCAATTAGTTCTCCCCTTTTTATACTTGATGTTCAAGCATAATTGTTGAAGGTACATGGACCACTGTTGATGGCGGTTATTATTCAACTTTCCCTATGTGTGCATACATTGCAAAGACCTATGGTCGGTGTGGATGATCATTTCCTTTCCTAAAGTATAATTTTTCCATTTCCAATGGGCTTGTACAATAGATTAGATATCATTGTCATAGGAGGGGTATCTATAAACCATCTTAGAGAGCGCCTCTCTATGATAGACCATTTAATGGTCATGTTGTATGAGGACTATATCGATGGCATAGTTTGAGGTGCCTGCCTCAATTTCATATATTTTTTTCAAATATAATAGAATAAGGACTAGCACCATACAAAGGCAATGATTTATCTCCTCAAATTATCTCTATTGTGTCTTGACCCCACTATTGGTCACTTGGATCAAAAGCCAGGTAATATAAGAGGATCCCAACATGAACCTGCAATAAAAGTTGGTAAGGCCCAAGAACCTATGAAGCTTTGTTAGTGTCTTTAGGGCCAATCATTTGTGGATTACTTGGATCTTAGTTGGATCCACACAAATTGTGCTCATCTATGATGTACCCAAGATATTGAATTCTCTACATGTCAAATGAGAACTTCTCTAGGTTCGTGTACAACTTGTGTTTCTATATGGTGCTCAACATTTTCTCAATGTGATTCAAATGATCTTACCAATTTCTACTAAAGATGGGGATGTTCTTTAGATACATGACCACAAACTAATTAGTGAATGGGTAAAAAATTATCATCGACCATCCTCATGAATTCCAATGATGTATTTATTCAAGTTAAAGAGCATGAAAAAAAACTCGAAAATAACTTCCTTAGACTTGAAGGTCATCATCCACACATAAATTGGCTCAATTGACACCCAATGATAGCCTAGCATAAGATCAATATTGCTAAAAAACTTGGCACCTTTGAGTTGATGTACTAGTAGATCATCAATCTAGGAGATGAGGTATGAGTTCTTAACTATGATTTTGCTCAAGGTTCTATAGTGGATTCAAAATCACCATGTCACATCCTTTTCCAAACCAACAGAATAGGGATTCCACAGCATCAAATGTGACCTTTTTGAATCAATTGTTGAGTCTAGAATTTGATCTCCTCATTCTCCATAAGAGGGAATCTGTATACAAAGTAATTAGGAATAGAGGCACCCAATGTCAAATCAATTGCATTTTTTACTTGATAGTGTAGAGGTACTCATGTAGGTGATATGAAGATATCGTTGTGTTGTATTATCAACTGATCTACTTGTATCCATTGCATAGAGGGAGCACTTTCAAACACCTTTGCAATAACAATGATTTTCTTTGCTCCATCTAACTAGACAATGAAAAAGACAAATATCCTAGTTTAAGATATTATATTTTTTCACTTCTTAGTAGTGACCAAAGAGATTTCAATAGTCAAGGATAAATTTGGCATCATATATGTTGAATTTTATGGTAAGTTGATGCATTTTAATTTTGAATTTTGTTTAGCATTATCTGAACCATAAATACTATAGCAACAACACATTAGCTACAGTAAACCAAGATCACAAGAAGAATAACCATGCACAATAACACAAGAAGTATCCCGGGAAACCCTTCTCAACAAGGGAAGAAAACCCATCCAATCCTTTGTTATATTCTTCAAGAGAAAGACCTCCCACACTATCACCAAACTTAGCACATAAGAGGGTGTTGTAATTCTCATAATTTCATACCACAACTTCTGAAATCATGAGATGACACAATGATAAGTGTGTTTCCTCAATGGGGATTCGTCTTTATTTATATAATACTTATTACATCAAATGATGTGTCTATTGGAACAATAGGGCCAACCTCAATAACCCAAAATATAATTAATAATTACCATATTAATTATCTTTTACATTAATTATATTTCACTTTATGGTGGGGCCAACCTGTACCCTTTACATCACAAATAGGGTTATAGGTAAGTTTGAATCTTGAACAATATAGCAAGGTATCTCATACACCCACTAGTGCTCATCCACTAGGGGCACATCCATCTGTGCTCAACCACAGGGATGTCCACATCTCTATCTCACTGCGTCTCACAGGAGAACCACACTCACTAGTGCTCAACCACTAGGATCATGTTCACATGTGCTCAACCACAGGTACATCCAACTCTACAGATCTTCTTTCTCAATGCGTTACACAGGAGAATCATCCGGAGTATCACATCATCTCAAATCTCTACACAGAGGAGGCTACTACATCATTTCATCTCTGTCTCGGAACGATGCACTCAACTCATGGGATTTTCCACACGTTCACCTGTGCTCAGCCATAGGCACGTCCAACTCAACATATCTTCTTTCTCACTAATTTACACAAGAGAATCATCTGGAGTATCACATCATCTCAACTCTCGGCATAGAGGAGAATAATAAACCCATCACACGAGCTCCTTCCCTTCTTAGGGACACACAACATTCCATCTCCGTCTCAGAGAGGAACCAGACACCCAACTCATGGGCTTCCTCACCCCACATAGGGGCACACAACGTCCCTTCTTGGTCTCAGAGAGGAACCACACACCTAACTCATGGGATTTCTCTCAGGTCGACTCACTCAGTCTGTGTCCTAGAGGATGTCTCACATAGTTGTAATCATCAACACTCCCTCTCATATAGGGAGGCATTTTCCTCCAGGCCAAGTCTCTCATGGAAGTACTCGAACTTCGTCTTGGTTGTAATCATCAACACTCCCTCTCAGCTAGGGAGGTAATCTTCACCAAGCTAGTTTCTCATGGAAGTACTCGAACTTCGTATCGACAAGTGGTTTGGTGAAGATATCAACAATATGCTCATGTGTAGGAAGGTATTGCATGTGTATTGCTTTCCTCTGCAACATGTCTCTGATATAATGATATTTTATCTCAATGTGTTTCGATCTGTCATGAAACACAGGGTTCTCAGAGAGCTTCACACGACTTTGGTTATCACAAATAATAATAGGATCCATCTCATGATCAAATAAATATGTCAGAAGCTTGTGAAGCCACACTGCTTCGCAGACTGCCACACTCAATTCTATATACTATGCTTCTGCAGTAATTAAGGCCACGGAGCTTTGTTTCCTGTTGCACCAGGAAACCATGGAAAACTCAAAGGTAAAACAACAATTGGATGTGCTCTTCCGGTCCACTGTACTCTTTGCTCACTCTGTATCAACATATCCCTACAAACTCAAGTTCACACTGGAGGCATATCTTAGGCCATATCCAAATGTGCCTCATATATATCTCAATACATGCTTTACTGCTATCTAGTGAGTCTGTCTCACAGGAATCATGGATTCACTAAGCACATTCGCTGCATGGCATATATCGGGTCTGGTATTAACCAGATACATCAATGATCCAATCAGTTGTCGGTACACATGTGGATCAATCTCATCTGAATCATCATCATTTATTTTTTGTCAAATCCATCACCATCGGTGTAGACATCAATTTGCATTCTATCATATTGAACTTCTTTAATATCCCCACTGTATGTTTTCCTTGACTCGGGAAAATATCACCAATCCTCTGTCATACTTCTTGTCCCAAGAAATACTGCATCATACCCATATCCTTCATCTCGAAATCAAAATTCAAAGCTTGCTTGTATCCAACAACAAGGATTTATAAATAACTCACCAAAATCAGGCTCTCATCACCAACAATATAATAATATACGTTTGGATCAACAACTCTCTTGTTGAAGCCTAAACTCATCAATAATCCATCCATCTTCTCGTACCAAGCACGAGGTATCTGTTTTAGTCTACATAGGGCTTTCTTCAACCATCAAGAAATGATGGTTTTACATCCATTTGATATAGTTTTTAACTCATGGATGATAGTACATATGAAAGTGCATCGGGCTACTAGATCAATATGTCTCATCATAGTTCACTCCCTCTGCTTGTGAGAATCCTCTGACTACAAGTCTCGTTTTGTATTTCTCGACACTTCCATCAGTTGTTTGTCTTTCTACCTCTTGCAGAGTTTGTCAAGCCCAGACAAGCCTTCTATGGCCTACTGCAAAGTCCCTGGAATTATCAATTGGAGCAACTAGATCAATTGTATCAATGACTATCTCCCTCTAGATTGTTGAAGAGGAAGAAGGTATTGTCTCTCTTTCTCAATTTGTTTGAATCCTTCTAAGTCAAGTGACTCCCTCTAAAGTCTGAAGGATAAGCATATTCCTTTTCTTGTTTTGTTAACCTTAGTTTGTAATCATGCTCAATCTTTCTTTCGGTCCTCCTGAGAAAGATGAGATAGAGATCGAAGAACTCCTAGTCATTATTTCTTGCATTCCTTGACTTCTCTTGAGGTGGCTAATGTTGCTTTCTTTGCACATTACTAGTTGCAAGTCTAATCTCCTTGAATAATGTGCACTCATAGCACACACTCAAAATTCACATCAAGGATCGTTCTTGAAATCTACATTGTACCTCTCACACCAACTGTCTTCGATCTTTCATTGTTTGGACAATACTTTATGTTTGATAATTTTGCAAATGTTCATCTACCACATAATCTTCATACCTCACCCAAAATTATCACCTGGCCTCGTATCTTCACATATCACTTTGGAGCACACCCATTGGCTCACGAGTGTGCTCAAAGGATTTCTCTATTGAATCACTCATCCATTCAAGGAAGCTCTTGACATAATCAACTGTACTTGTAGCGACATTAGTTAAGAAGGAAATCGGGTAAGTTAAGTGATGATGAAACGAGTGTTGGTCCAAACATAATATAAGCTCAAGCACATAACCTGTTGTCTCCACAGGGAGGAGCACATTGCCATCTCCACGTAGAACCTTTAATATTATATCAAAAAATTCTTGATCTCTTTGGTGCCGTGAATGTTGGTTGTTCAAGGAATTATAGGCATTAGTTATCAGTACTACTAGATGTACAAATGATTTTAAGACTGTTCCATTCAAATGCATTTCCTCCTAATGGTTGAAGTCAACTTTACCCGAAAGATGATAATTTTGAGAATATGTCAACCATGTTACATTTTGAAAAGAAGCATCGATGTCATCTTAAGTGAAAGGTCAAAAAGTTAGAAACACTCTTGTGAGACATATAATGATCATACATAGTCAATAGAACCAGTCTATATACAGGCTCTGTGGAATACACAGGAGTAGAGAGCCCAAGCCTTTTCACAGCATATGGCAAAGCACCAATATGATTTGTGTCTGGATGTGAAATCAAAACAACATCCACAGTTGAAGCCACCCTAGTTATTTGCAAGTCTCACCTTAAGATTCTGAGATGATCCAGCTAATATCAAATTAAATAGCAATAAAGATTTCTCTTGAAACACAGGAAGATTTCCATCGGAATGCGAGTAAATATATCCAGCTTCATAATTGCACCAGACTGTAATTCTCGTAATCCGAACTGTCCGTAACGTAAACTGCTCCCTTTTAAAGATCGCTAAACTTAGCAGTGTGAGGTGTCCCTTAGCTGCCCCCGTGCTTCTCTCTGGCCTGGTCTACCTGCTCAAACCTCTAGCCTCGAGTTTTCTTCTGGCTAAAGCTTCTGTGTTTTCGATCGATCCAATGGTGGAAAACGTGCTAAGAAAAAGGGCGGCGCAGATGGGGTCGTCGATGTAGGAAATTGTGATATTTTTAATTGATAAGGGTCATGTAATTTTTTACGTGCTTGTTTCTCATTTAGACGGTGATCTTTAGGATAATAAACGCCTAGCTTCATGTCGTTAAATGCAAAATGGATATTTTTTTACTAATGTGTGCCATCTCCGATCATTGCGATATTGTTAGGCATGAGTTCCTGCTCTTCCTTCCCCCTTTGGTCGGTTTTTAAATTCACCACAGAATTTTGAGAGAGGATCCGACCCCTTCAAATTGTGCGACGATCATCTTCAGGACCTGCTCTGAAACCATGTTGAATTTTATAGTGAGCTGATGCATTTTATTTAGCATTATCTGAACCATAAACATTGTAGCATCAACACATTAGCTACAGTAAACCAAGATCACAAGAAGAATAACCATGCAAAAGAACACAAGAAGTATCCTGGGAAACCCTTCTCAACAAGGGAAGAAAACCCAACCAATCCTTTGCTATATTCTTCAAGAGAAAGACCTCCCACACCATCACCAAACTTAGCACA
>JZKD02S1673178.1:673151-699394 GCA_000966675.3 Picea glauca
GGAAAAATTATCAAAGGAGAAATTTCAAATCCAACAATTGAAACAACAACCAAAGGCACCAAATTTGAAGTTATTGTTCAAATTGAAAACATAGTACAACAAGCAAGAAGGGAAGCACTAGTGACCCAATCAGAAGGAAGACCTGAAAAAGAGACAGAGTTAGTGGTAGAAGAGGTTGCATATGCCATTGGGGAAACACACAAGGTACTAGAACAGTTTGATATACCAAACAACCGAGTGGTTGAACCATCACTTAGTGGGGAGACATCACCAGCACCCTACAACGTGCTATTTGGAGATATGGAAGATGAAGAGGGAAATGCAAACAATGAAATAGAGACATTTGGATTCCCAATATTAGACATTACCAGAGATGTTGCTATGAAGAATATTCCACTGCCCTCACTACCTCACTTCCATGGTATGTCAACAAAAGATCCTGATTCATTTTTTTTTGAACTTGATATACTATGTAGGAGTTATAATTACATTGATAATGCACAAAAACTAAAACTCTTTCCAGTCACACTTAAAGACTCAGCATTAACGTGGTTTATGAGCCTGGGAGAACATACTATATTATCTTGGGATGGCATGAAGGAGAATTTCCTCCAAAAATATCAAGATTACTGCAGACCTAGGGATGCTAGGAATGACATATTTAAAATGCAGCAGTTTGAGGAGGAAAGTTTGGAAGATTACCTAGAAAGGTTCCTATATAACTACCAAAAAAAAAAAAAAATTGTCTTAGACACAACCACAGTTAGGACCATCTTCCTAAAATGTGTGAGGGATAAATGTATCGAGGTACTAAACCTCATGAGTTCCGTAGATGTGTATCAAAAGTTGTTTGCAGACATTGCAGAGTATTGTAAAAGGTACTCTTGTAGCCAAGCCAAAATAGGAAAAAGTGTAAGGGATCCTATAAATAGAATTACTAAACCCACACCCGGAGGTGTTACTAGGATAGAATTGGGGAATCTACTAGAAAACTTCAAAACATGCATCCTCAACACCATCAGCTCCCAACTTGATACCATTAAAATCAAAAGGAAACAAGAAGAAGAAAATGTTTCTTTGGCATTTTTTTGTCCTCGGTGTAGGAAAAGGCATCCTGAAAAGGAATGTCCTATCAATGTTATCAAAATATGTGTCCTTTTTACAGAAGATCACCCTACCAATGAGTGTGCCCATTATTTACCTGGAATAAAATCCATTTTCAAGGGAGGGGGAGAACCTCAAGAAACATCATATCCCCCCAAGAGGGCATGGAGACAACAAAACCCTAATATGTTTTATATCCTACACACAATATTCACAACAACAATGGGTACCCCCAATGTCCTACCCTCAATGGTCACCTCAGCAACCACAAATCCATCCTTGGCAACAAGGATGGAGGGGGCCTACATATGGGAATGTTACCTTTCAAAAAGCAACCTTTCCCACATACCCACAATACCCTTCCAATATCTCTCAGTTGCTACCGGGATTTAATCCCCCTGCTCTCCCTCCACCTCCACAGCTGAAGCAACAACTTACATTGCCTATGAACCCAAATTTGCAGAAACAAATGCAAGTTGCACTTATCCCAAACCCTTCTCGGCCTACCCTTATTCCTGCACAACCCATTCCTAATCCAAATAATAGACCTAGACAACCTATACAAAATATTGAAGTACAAACCTTCCCACTTATGTGATAACTCATGCTTCATTTAATGGAATTCAATTAATATCAAAGAGGGTTTTGAATAAACCAAATCCTACTGTGGTTATTCAAGAAGAAGAACAAGTAGATAATCAAGCAATTCAAGAAGAAGAACAAGTGGATAACCAATAAGATGAAGAAAGAGACACCCCAGTACAATAGGAAATTCCTCCTCACACTTCTCACCCATCAGAAATACCTTAGAAAACTAATCCTCCCCCTTATCCGAAAAGGTTACTTGTGAAGAAATATGAGGTACCTCTAGGGCATAATCTAGAGACTGAACTTCGAAACATATGTGTAAATATTCCCCTACTTCAAGCCATCAAGTAAATTCCTATTTATGCTAAGATTGTAAGGGATCTTTGCATTAAAAAGACAGGGAGGAAGAGGAAGGAGCCTCATGTTATACAGGTGGTTGGACAATTATCATAATTTATATCAGAAATCCCATCTATATATAATGATCTAGGAAATCCAGCGGTGACCATAGAGATTAATGGTGTTTCTTTTCCAAACACGCTTATTGATCTAGGATCAACAATAAATGTTATGTTAGTTGACACCATGAAAACGCTGCAACTAAATCACCTAAGACCAATGCAGACTTTGTTGGAATTAGCAGACAAATCAATTATCAGCCCAGCAGGAAGTCTAGATGATGTAACAGTCACTTTGGCCTCTTGGGAGTACCTTGTGGATTTCTTAGTGATTCATCCTAAATCCTCCAAACCAAGACATCCAGTAGTGCTTGGCCGACCTTGTTTGTCCACTGTTGATGCGTTTATTAGTTGTCGGTCTAGAGAGATGGCAATCTCCAATGGCACCCAAAATCAAAAAAAATATTCTCTTTCCTCCTGTCCAACCAGCCACTGAAGTTCCTTTCTGGTTGGAGAATCCCTATGGGGAGGAGGACTGTACTTAGCCCTTATTAACACTTGAACAAGTAAAATGAGTTCAAGAGAAAACTGAAGAACATATTTTAATATTGTTTTTGGCTGATAACGAATGCATTGAATACCCTCAATCTTTTCCTGAATATACACATATCTTCAGCTCCGAATTCCAGGAAATCTGGCACCCCTCCACCTCTACAGTGGCCACCATTTCACAAGTAGATGAAGGGAAGGAATCAGTTGTCCAGGTTATTGAAATTAGTCCTGGAAAATCCTTGTATATCAATGTTATCTTAGAAACAGATCAACAACAAAAATTGATTCAAATGATTCAAGGACAATCTGGTGCTTTTGCATGAGATTACACCGACATGAAAGGGATTCACCTAGACACTTGTATGCATCATATTTACACCAATGATCAAATCAGAATTGTTAGGCAACCCCAAAGAAGAATGAACCCAACCTTAAAAGACATAGTGAAAGAAGAACTCCAAAAACTGTTGCATGCCAATTTTATTTACCCTATATCAGATAGCAAGTGGGTGTCCCCATTAGTTATTGTCCCTAAGAAAAATGGTAAATGGAGGATTTGTGTGGACTTTGGAGAATTGAACAAGGCTACCTATAGGGATTACATTCATTTTCCTTTCATAGACCAGGTCTTCGACACTTTGTCGGGGAAGAGGTATCTTTCTTTCTTGGATGGGTTTAGTGGTTACAATCAGATCCAAATTTCACCAGAAGATCAGGACAAAACCACATTTACTTGCCCATGGGGTACCAATTCTTATAGGGTTCTTCCTTTTGGTTTGTGTAATGCCCCTGCTACCTTTCAAAGGGTTGTCTTGGCCATTTTCTTTGGTTTGACCCATGACTGTGTAGAAGTCTACATGGATGAGTTCATAGTGTATGGGGATGATTTCCAACAAACATTGCACAATTTGGAGAAAGTATTGATCAGGTGTAAAGAAACTAACCTTTCCCTCAGTCATGAAAAATCTAGGATGATGCTCACTGAAGGAATTGTTTTAGGTCATCACATCTTCGGTACCAAAATAAGGGTAGACCCTACCAAGATTGACATAATTTCTCAAATCAATATCCCTAGCTCACAGAAAGAAGTCAGAAGCTTTTTAGGGCAAGTTGATTACTATAGGAGGTTCATTCATAATTTTACAAACCTAGTTGCCCCACTATTCAAAATATTAGCAAAAGAGGATGAATTTTGTTGGAATCAACAATGTCAGATTTCTTTTGAAATTTCAAAAACAAAGCTTTCAAGTGCCCCTGTATTAAGAGGACCAAACTGGTCTCTTCTTTTTCATCTCTGCACAGATGCCTCAGATATAGCTCTGGGGGATGTTTTAAGACAAAGGGAAGGCTAGATTCCATATGCTATATACTTTGTTAGCAAAAATCTTTCACCTAATGAAGTAAATTACACTGTCATTGAAAAATAATTCTTGTCAGTAGTACATGCCATTAATAAGTTCAGGCACTATATAAAAGGGTATGAAGTTTTTGTACATACAGACCACTCAACCATCATATTTTTGATGAAAAAACCTGTTACAAATGCTAGAGTGACTAGATGGTTGTTATTATTGCAAGAATTCAATATCCCCATCATTGATAAGCCTAGAAGAGATAATTTAGTTACTGATTTCTTGTCTAGACTCATTCATGTAGGTGATAATGCACCAGTAGATGACAATTTTCCAGATGAGAATCTATTCTCTATTTCTATTTACATTCCTTGGTATGTAGATGTTGCCAACTATCTTGTAACAGGAAAGCTACCTCATAATCTATCCTCTCGAGAAAAACAAAGAATTATCCAGCTGAGTACCAATTACATGTGGCATGATGATTGTTTATACCGAATTGGGCCTGATTTGGTGATTAGAAGGTGTGTCTGAGAGGATGAGATGCATGAAATATTCAAATCTTGTCATGATGGTCCATGTGGAGGCCATTTTGTTGATAAAAGAACACCATACAAGATATTACAGTCTGACTGCTATTGGCCAACTATTTTCAAGGATACAAAGAAGTATGTGGCCAGCTGTGATGATTGTCAGAGGATGGGAAAACCTACTGCAGTTGATGAGATGCCTCTCCAAGCTCAGGTAGTAATTAAACCTTTTAAGAAATGGGCTTTGGATTTTGTAGGACCCATTAACCCTATGCCTTGAAGGAAGAAGTACATCTTGGTCTGCACAAATTATGTGACCAAATGGGTGGAAGCTAAAGCTTTATATTCTACTAGTGAACAATCTGTTGTAGATTTTCTTTCTGAAGAAATATCTACTCGCTCTAGTGTTCCTCGAGAAATAGTAACTGACCAAGGAACCCAATTCACCTCCAATTTGGTCAAAGCTATTACTGAACAGTATAAAATTAAACATAGAAAATATTCACCTTATCGCCCTCAAGCAAATGGGCAGGTGGAATCAACTAACAAGGTGATAGAAGCTATTCTTACCAAGACTGTTCATCTACATCATAAAGATTAGGTTGATAGGTTTCCCGAGGCCTTATGGGCCTATAGAACAGCTTGGAGAAACATAATGGGCCATACACCTTATGAGTTAGTATATGGGAAGCATGTGTTTCTTCCCATATAATTCCAAGTGAAAACCTTCAGGACTACCATGCAATTAGGGATGGATTTGGATGAAGCTAAAAAACAAAGTCTATTGTAGTTGAATGAGCTTGATGAGATCAGAAAATATGCTTTTCAAAGGACTACCCTTATACAAGAACAAAGGACTAAATGGCATGATAAGTACATCAAGAAGAAGTCTTTTCAGTTGGGTAATTGGGCCCTACTGTATGATAGTACGTTCAAGAATTTTAAAAGTAAATTATCTACTAGATGGTTGGGACCCTATGAAGTTGATACAATTTACAACAATGGTTCAGTTAAGATAAATACTATTGATGAGAATCAGACCTCCTTTGTCATGAATGGACATCGATTAAAGGTTTATCATAAGCCTCTATCCAAAGAATATTTTATTAGACATGTTCTTCAAAATTCTGAAATGCAATTGGTAAGCAAGGGGACTTCTCCTCCTATTGATCCACCACAATAAGTTTTTTGTGTGAATTAATTGGCTCTGTACATATCTTTAAATAGGTGTTCCATTAGATAGAATTTTTGGTGTTACTAACAAAAACAAAAATTTGATTGTGTTCTCGTGTAGATCATTTATGGAGAAGGATCCAAATGGAGTTTTCTTTAAGTTTTTCAGACTCCTAAAAATTGAAAACATCGTCGAGCAGGAACTATCTCAGGCTTGAGAAAAATCCATGGGACAGTAGATGGAGTTTTCTTTAAGTTTTTCAGACTACTAAAAAATGAAAACACCGGCGAGAAGGAACTGGCTCGGGCTCGAGAAAAATCCACAGGACAGTAGATGGAGTTTTCTTTAAGTTTTTCAGACTCCTAAAAATTGAAAACACTAGCTAGCATTAACTAATCTGGGCTCGAGAAAAATCCACAGAATAGTAGTAGTTAGGGTTATTTTTGAAATAAAATGGAAGTGGCAACAAGAGAAGTGATCATATTGGTTCCAAAAAAGAGGAGGATTTTGAATCTCAACATGAGGTTGTCCAGCTACAAAGTACCTCCTTGTTACAGAGCTTGGAGCCCAGTCATTGAATTTTTTTGCCTCATTTTCTGACACTTCTGCTGCAATTTCAGAGTTTATGTATCAAGTGTTGTTTGTTTTTTACCTACATGGTCCTTCAGTTGAATAAAAACACATGTTCTCTTCCATAGAAGCAGAAAATGCCAACAATTTCTATAAAATGCAGCCTACAAAGTTCCAGTCTACAGAATACACCACCATGTACCTTATCCAATTCTCATTGAGTACCAGAATTAAATATTGTGGTGATCTGGTATTGGATAACATCTCTGTGCTCATCCAATACTGAGGGAGAAGGCCTATGTTATTCCGGTACACCAACAATGTTCACCTCTATGCTCATCCGGTACCGTGGAAGAAGGCCTATGTTTTTCTAGTACTGCAACAAATTCACCCCTGTGTTCATCTGGTACTAAGGGAAAAGGTATGTGTTGGTCTGGTACTACAACAATTCTTTCACTGGTCTGGTACTAAGCGGTGATCTGGTACTGGTGATGAAGTTTTGGTAATTCTTATCCTATACTCAAAATTTTTTTCCTGCTCGATACAAATGCTTCAGGTAATAAGAGGAATAAGCTCATTGTTTTATCCCATTTTATTAAAGAATTAGACTAATTGTGTATTAAATGCGTGGTTACCCTCATGCATCCTCCTTTCCTCAAGTATTGCATGTTCCCTAACATGAACTTATGCAAGTCCTCGCATACATTTCCTCGTATATAAATCATTCATATGCACTCGAAGTTCTTGATGGGATGGTCAAAATATGTAGAGAGTACGAGGTATTTATACCTCTAACAGGACCAATTTCATTCTCAAGCAATCTGGTCAAAACTTCCATTCATATGGTAAAAAGATATCATAATTTCATGATCCAACATTGTTCCGTGTGAATGATTTTAGCCACATCTTAATACATGTAAAACCATGATTCCTTTCCGTTCATGATGACATCAGACGATTGCATACTTGTGAATTTCGGTCACACTGACCACATCTCCTGTAATCATTACCCAACACTACCATGAACACGATCTAATGCCAACCTCCATACAATCCTTTAAGTTATGCATGAATACAACGTATCTTACCTTGTCATCATTACCATGGATGTGACCGTTGCAATCTGAATCTTAACTTATAAACGCTCCTCTGGATGGATTTGCCATCCAGATGAGCGTTATTTACCTATTTTATTGTCATCCCATCTCCATTCACATTGTGCTCTTTCCCTTCATATCATTTTCATACTATATCCCTTTCTGGTACTCCATCGTGGGCTGCCCTATTCTAGTACTAAACCCTTGTTCTTTGTTCTATTGCCTCATACGCTATAAGAATTGCTTTAATCCAACATGGGGGTTGATAGACACGAACATGTGTTCCAATTATACAAGGAGACACGGGAATACCAAGCTTGCAGAGAGAAATTTGAACAGGTCGATTGGGTTCCATTTTTGGAAAAATTCAAAGGTTATCATGAGGGAGTATCTCTTGCTTTTGCTAAGACCTATGATGGAGAGAGTGTCTAGTTTGGGGAGATTAAATTAACAATTACGGAGGCCACCATATTAGAAGCTACAAGCTTTCCTTCCTCTAGAGAAAAATATTTTAAGGGGGTGATCATCGACAGAAAGATTTGTCATAAGTTTCTAAGGCCAGAGCATCAGGATCCCAATTGGACCAAAGGTATTCCTCGAAGTTGTATAAAGAAAGAGTATTGGACAATGCTTGTTATCCTACAGAGGTTTCTCACTTGTGAAGGGGGATATGTCGTGACCTCCTTATACCATTTAAAACTTTTGTCACATTTTGAAGGAGGGCCACAAATTGACTTTCCCCATTTCCTTTGGATGAGTCTAAATAAAATGGTGAGAGGAGTTAAAGTAGCATCTAAGAAACTCGAAACTAGTATCCATTACCATGGCCTAATGAAATTATTGGTTTTCCATGCATTGAGAAAACAAGGCATTAGTTGGAAACAACTCCTTCAACAAATTTTTTCCCAAGAAGGAGTCTATAAATCTACAAAAGGACATGAAACAGAGGCATGTAGTGAGGGGTCCAGTAGAAAGACGAAGAAAAACAAAGGGAAGAAGTTAGGGGGTGAAGAAGTTGTTGTTACACCTAGTTCATCTGAGCATGTTGATAGATTGGACAAGGATGAGTATGTTATAGAGGATCCTACTGCATCCAAGAAAAAGAGGACCTCCCAATCTCATAAATCAAGTCTAGCTCTGATTCCAAAAACTAAAAGGCAGCAAAGAAGGGACTCTGGGCAAGGTGAATGCTCAAATAGTGATCCTGAGGCAACCATTGAATTATCACCAGAGCCAGTTAGCAAGTTAGAGAGGGCCCATGAACTAAACATTCAGAGCAAGAAAAAGTTTCAAAGGAAGGATGTGCCAGAAGAACAAATCCTAGAGGATCCCACTACATCCAGGAAAGAGAGGTCCTCCCAATCTAAAGAACCAAGCCCAACCTCGATCCCTAAAAATCAATTGCCACAAAGTGAGAGGTGAAAAAGGGAAGAAACCTAGCTAGAATAAATTTTCATATGGTGCCCCTAAGGCAACTATTGAGTTTCCTCAAGAACCGGTTAGTGAGTTGGATAATACCCCTAAGGAAGCTATTGTGTTTCCTTAAGATCTGATTATTAAGTCGAAGAAGACTCCTGAAGTGAAAAGTGAAAGTAGGGGGAAGCTTAAAACGAGGAAGGTACGAAAGAAGCAAATTCCAGAGCCTACACCTCAATCCTCTAGAGTGGAAACGAGGAATGTTCAGCAAGAACAAACTACATAACCTACACCTCGGTCCTCTAAGGTGAAAACAAAATCTGTACATGAGAAATAGGTCCCAATTCCTATATATGCTATTAAAAAAAAGAAGAGAAAGTTGTTTGAAGAGACTTCCACTCCTATCAGTAAATATGAGGAAGCCTCACTTCCTGTACGAAGAACTACAAGAAGCATGGCTAAATAGATAACAGTTCCACATGTGCCTTCTTTTCTAGAGGAGCCTATTGATATTCCGACTTCTCCAGAGAAAGAAAGTGTCTATGGAGAAATGATTAGTGATACCGAGGGGTTAGTAACAGAAACCTTAAGAGGTTTAAGAAAGGAAAAGGAAGCTCGAGGGGAGGTAATTGAACAAGCAACCATATATGATCATGTCAGTTCCCTTAGCAAACAACAGTTGATATTGAAGGTTGGGAAACTTACAAAACAGAATGAGAAGTTAAAACAAGAGGTTAAAGAGTATCTAGATTTGGATAGGCACACTAAGGCAGAGAATGAATAATTGAAAGAATATAACTCAAGGTTACAGGATGCACAAGAAGAATTCTCGGTTAAGCTCAACAAATTTCTACATTTGATCCAGTACACCAAGGTGATTAAGAAGGAGCTTAGGATCGAGGCCTCTGGTTTCAATATTCTACAACCATATAAATGATGTTTAGACAGGATGGAAGACGATTCAGTTTTGCAAAGTTTTGAGTATCAGTTTTGACATTTTTGCATGAGGACATGCAATGACTTAAGCATGGGGGAAATGTTGAGTCTCCATTTTGACACCTCTATTACCTATATTATCTTCTATCTAGGTCAATTTTACCTCTGATATGTGCATATGTTGTCTATTTCTTCCACAAACCTACCTTGTGACCTTATCCATGTGCATAAAGAGGTAACCCATGTTAAAAACATGATTTGTTTGATTTCTTGATTAATTTGGATTAAATGACTGATTGTTTATGCTCCTAATTACTTTGATTATTATTAAGTAGATTCATGACCAAACACCTCATCCAGTACTCATCTTCGTGATTCATCTGGTACTTTCATTGGTCCGGTACTGCAACAACCAACTGTTTTATTTCGGTACTCCGCCTAATCCGGTACCAACACTGCATTGATATGGTACCACCTATGCGCTAATCCGGTACCAATTATGTGCCTATTCTGGTACCACCGTTTCGTTGATCCGGTACCCAGATCTATTACTGTGCTAGTCTGGTACTAAACCTGTGTCTACAAGATTAATGATTTGAACGAGTACATTGGTGATGGCTCCAAGAAATTAGTTGGAAAGAAGTATCCTTGGATCGTTTGAAGACCACGATAGACTTCATCACCCATGCACTTCGTGTCATGAGGATGAAGTCCATTCCTTGAGATATGCTATGATATCCAATTGTAATATTTTGCAAACATTTGATAATTATCCTCATACCTTGATTGTAATGGTTGACCTTCTTTAAAAATGGATGTTGCATAGATGATAAGTAGTAGGGAATGATATACATTGTTATTCTGGGAAATGAAATGTTGAATTACTGATTCACTTGATTAATTGAAGGAATACGAATGCTAGTTTGTGCAATTCATGGATGTGAGTAAAGTGTTTATTCTGTAATTTTTGTAGAGCTACCTTGTTGGTTCGGAAAGGGCCCACTGCCCCAACCAAGGTAAGCCTCCTTGTATATGTTTATGTGTGACATAAGTTAATTGTGTGAGTGTGAAAATATAATAGTTGTGTGTTGCAAATGATTCTAAGTGTATGAACGTTCCTAAGTACAATACAGATTTCTAAATAGATTTGATTTTAGATCAGTGTGAATGAATAGTTATACATTGGGCATAGTAGATGATTCTATTTATGTTTCTGCGGAGTGATAATTAGTCAACAAAAGTTGGATAGATGTTTGGGATTGTTAGATAAGTAATTGTTATTGTTCTGAGTTTGAAAGTCTTAATAATTGTGTTGTCCTCAATAGGTACAGGAACAAGTAGACTTCATCTCCCACCCTTCATGATTTAGTAATGAAGTCTTTCAATCATATTGGTTGTCTCCTGTATTGAGGAAGGTTTGATTGGAATTGATTAGGTCATGATTGGTTTCTTTCCAAGAGTAAATAGAGTGAATTGTTAATTGCTCTATGAATTCAATTGCTATAGGAAGAAAGGTTTCAGTTCATCTCTTCATTTCATGTGCCTATAATGAACAGACTTGTCATATGAGTAAGAACCTTTTCAACTGAGTGTTTGTTTGAGAGTTTTACTATGAGCTTGATCTTCTAGTTTGAAGTTGGGTGAAGTGTTCAGATATTCCAAAAACAGAGTGTTATGTTATTGATTGTTTCTTGATTAAGCTAGATACAACAGACATAGATAGGTTACATGTTTTCGGCACATATAGTGTAACAACTCTTTTGATTACGAATCTTGGATTGATATTTAAATGAGTACAATATACTAAACATATATTTACACCAACAATCCACATTTCTATCTCACTGTGTCTCACAAGAGAACCACACTCACTAGTGCACAGACACTAGGATCATGTTTACATGTGTTCAACCAAAGGTACATCCAACTCAACAGATCTTCTTTCTCACTACGTTACATAGAAGAATCGTCTAGATTATCACATCATCTCAACTCTCTGCACAGAGGAGGCTAATACATCGTTTCATCTCTATCTCAGAATGATGCACCCAACTCATGGGATTTTCCACATGTTCACTTGTGCTCAACCATAGGCACGTCCAACTCAACAAATCTTCTTTCTCACTGCATTACATAGGAGAATCATCTATCACGTCATCTAAACTCTCTACACAAAGGAGAACAATAAACCCATCACATGGGCTCATTCCCTTCTTAGGGGCACACATCATTCCATCTCCGTCTCAGAGAGGAACCACACACCTAGATCATGGGCACACCCAACTCATGGGCTTCCTCACCCCACACAGGGGCACACAACGTTCCTTCTTCGTCTCAGAGAGG
Organism: Picea glauca; assembly: GCA_000966675.3. Taxonomy (NCBI): domain Eukaryota; kingdom Viridiplantae; phylum Streptophyta; class Pinopsida; order Pinales; family Pinaceae; genus Picea; species Picea glauca. Next base: position 685,212 of record JZKD02S1673178.1, read on the forward strand.
AACCACACACCCAACTCATTGGCTTTCTCTCAGGTCGACTCACTCAGTCTGTGTCCTAGAGGATGTCTCATGCAATTGTAATCATCAACAATATAGAGTTGATCTCCTAGGGTGACAATGATAATACAAGGCCTAGGCAACTAAACTACATGGAACTTCCACATATATGGTTGTCATAAAATAACATCAAAAAATTCAAGTGTGACAATGATATGCAACTCCTTATCTTAGAAGGGATTGATGTCATATTATAGGTATAAAAATTCACTAACATGAATGCCTCATCCTTGAATCAACTAGTCAATGGTGTATGGCTAGGGGTGCAACATCATTGGTAGCTTCATGTTCTTGATGACCTCAGTTGAGATCGAGGTCTTTTCATTGATGTCATTGACAATAAAATGTAGTGGTGTCCCCTTCACCCACATATATGAGAGGAAGAGGTGCTCACCTTCCTCAAGTTCCTTTGGTTGGACCTTCGTATTTGAGATAGTAACACTTAGTTCCACATTAATAATTTGTTTTCCCTATCTATGAAATCTTGTGGTGAAAAAGATGAATTAGAGTTTGAGTTTTCATCTTGGCCAATAATGATTATCAGGTGTGTCATTCATCATTGTTGTTCCAAGGACTTTTGTGGTGGTCACAACACTTTCTTTTCTCATTATTTGATTTCAGATTCTTCTTCTTTGCATACATCATTCACTAGTTGTCTTATGTCCATTATCTTTACTTTGTCCTTTTTTTAGAGAAATGGTTGCCTTTACCCTTGTTTTTTTTGGCTAATTTTTTGTCCCAAACTCTTTCTTACTCTTTTGCATAAAAAAATTCTCAATCTTGATGGCATAATGATAAGCAACTACTAGGGCAGAGATATGTAGAAACTCCATTTTTGTTTGGATGTATCTGCATAGGTTGTTGCAATGTTTTAGAACCAAGTGGTGTTCAAAGTGCGAAATACCTAATGTTATATGTTGGGTATGAAAGACATCATTTTATTACACAGTCTAGTCCTTACCTTGGAACAACATTGACCAAGTCATGTACTAGTTTTCATGTTTCCAACAAGTAAATACCCATCCTTCAAGGTGTCAACAAATTCCCCCTAAGTGAGTTCTCTCACATATAGTTTATAATATTTGACACATTACACATCACTAAGTATCCCACCAATATTTCACATGGGGAATCTAGCCTTTAGGAGGGAAAGAATAATCTTCTCATTTTTTAAAAGTTGTGAACAGAGAAATAACCCTCTAGGAAATTTCACCATCTCTCTTCTACGTCTATCTTTCCATTAAATAGAGTGATATAGAAAGCAACTTTTACTTTGAAGGGTGGTGTTACTTTGAAATGACTACTTGTCAAAGGTGCCTTCATCAATTGAAGGATTTGGGTGAAATGGTCCTTCATCTCATTCCTTTGTTTCTCAAGGGCTTCTTGGAGCAACATATTGACATGATTTCTTGCTCTATCTTTTTTTCTTTACTTCCTATTCCATGGGAGGTCGCTTGGATCAGTGAGAGGAGTCTTTTCAAGGCTCAATTAGCTTAAGGCCCAACTCTGTATACCCTAACCTCATCAAGTACATGCATGTAAAAACAAAAGAAAGAAAATTGCTTTGATACCACTATTTTGGATTGGATTGAGAATGAAATGAAAGAAATTGCAATATTGCAAAGAGAACACAAATACAATATTCAAAGTATATTATTACAATGAAAACTAACTTTTATTAATGAAATAAATGGTGAAAAATACCATAATATACATAGCAATATAAAATGACTAGAATGGTGGTAGCTTATCTTTGAGAAGGGACGTGACAACTATGCTCATTCGCAAAAATCCCATAACAAGAAGATACACATAAATTTTAAAATGATCCCAACAAAACCTAAGAATTAAAATGCAAGAACCATAACCCTAACATCACTAGGGTTGAGCATGAATGTTGAGTTGGACATAAATGAATTGTTCAAGAAAATGGGGAGCCTTGACAAGGTCGTAAATTTTTTCTCGGTGCTCCATTTTGGGTCTTCTTTAGCATGTTAGAAAGAAATTTAGTAGAATTAGGTGGGACTTTAGGCTTTGCATGTAACTGCCTCAAAAAATGCATGTGAAGGACCCAAAAATGTGCCAAAAAATCATGACCCAAAAACTACTAGTATTTGGACCATTGTTGAGATAACCCTAGATGGCCACCTTGTTCACCTCCTCACTTACATATGCCATTAACAACTAAATTTCAAGTTCCAATTTCAAACTATCCTCTTTTGATTACACTAGGGCATTATATTAGTACGTATTCATCCTTTGTATCTCTTTATTATTTTTGTATAAGTTTTTTGTACACTATCTCTCACATTGCTTTAAGGATGAAGCAAGAATTTAGGTAAGGGACGACGCTAGAGGATATTTTATATTTTTAGTTGCATGTTCATATGATGCATTTTATAAAACCTTATAGTTGATTATTATAACAAATGTTTGGGGCTAACTATATAAATTATAATCAAATCCAATTCTTCAAGGCAATTAGTTAAATATTATGTTAGTGTTTAGTTGATTAGTAGTAGATTTAGTTAAGTTAGTTACATGTTAATATCAACTTGTTGTTGCCCTCAGGGGGGCAACTCAATTGGCAATTGTCGTGAATATGAAGTGATATGAAGTTCCATGAGGTTTCAAGTTCAAATTTCTCCAACTTATCATGTGTGTCGCGTAAGGGGCATCGTGGACACACCTGGAGGTTATAGTGGTAGTAGTTGGATAACACGACCATGTGTAACATGAGTACGTGCCCAACTAGTTGTTGATTCCGCCAGACATAAAAAATAAAAATAAATAAAAAATATAAATATAAATATAAACTTCTTGTTGTATATTGATTATAAGAGCCATAGATCTCACACTAAACAATAGAGATCTTTAGCCTATTAATTTGTCAAAATTTTGTATTTCTTCTCTTATTAATAAAAGTGATATTCTCTTGGATTCATCCCTAATTTAATGTGTGTATGTTTTTTCATTTTTAGTATATTGTCTATTTGATCTAATTCAATGGAAACCATTTGGATTTTGTTCATTTTTCCTTACTCTAAACTTACTTTATTTCAAATATAAGCTAGACATCATTGCAATATGCACTTATGTACCTTTTGTTAACTGGGTTTAGCTCGGGTGGTTGGAAGGAATGATTGTTATTCCCCTCACCTGGGTTCAATTCCCGCAAGTGACATGTTGAGCTCATAATGAGTATATTATTGTAATGGATTTGAGCCTCGTTTTTAATCGACCTAGCTTGTTCTGTGAATAATCTAGGGTTTCCCTGGGTTACCATCCTCAAAATGAGGAGAAGTTGTTGGGGGTTTTCCCTGGGCTTTATATCCTGGAAAAGAAATGCACTTGCGTCCCTTTTACAAATAGTAAGAACCAAAGAGCCTTAAAAATATTGCAGTGTTGTTTGTCTATATTAGTAACTCTTTGGTCCCTTCACATGCTAGTATTGACCAATTTATACTACAAGAAACTGATAGTGGATATAAATTCATTTTCTAATATAATATTTCTTGTTGTTACTCCTTAGATGGTCGTATCCTCCTCCCCTTTCACATGGCCTCATTCACGAAATATTTTCTTTTTTCATCATGTATAACCCCTATATCATACACTTGAGTAGATGATGTAGTATACATTATCCTTTAGTGATGACAATGCACTATAAATTGAAAAGGGAAATATAACAAGGCTCATATCAGTTATCAGTTATAAGTTATAGGAGTAGGTATGATATTCACCTCTTTCTCAATCTATCCCTCAACTTTATTCTTTATATTTTTTTTCTTGTGTGACATAGTCCTAATAACATTATATGCAACATCACCTTCATTAGCCCTAATGGTTAATGTTACTACAAAAGAACAATTGTTACACACAATTTTGTACTTGGCCGTTATCCTTTATGAAGCTTGTTAACCATTTGATTATGATTACTCACTATGTATCCTTAGTCACACTTACATACTCTTTAGGTTGTGACCTACTTATATTTAAATATGCGTATTAGTCCATGATGAAGGCCATGAACTATAGCAATGAGTTGCTCCTTGATTGGCTATTAGTTTCACTTTTGGATTTAATTTTTTTTGGATTTCTAATGTTGAACACGGGGAGATTAAAATAATACTTTTTATTACAATTAAAATAAATAAACAAAAATGTTGTTTTTCTTACATTCTTTTGGATTTTAACTTTGAAGTCTTCTTGTCATGGTGGTGGTGACATTCTTGGTAAAATAGCTTGTTTTAAATCAATTTCCCATCTATTAACTAAATTCAAGTCGGTTAATGAAATACATGTCAATCACCATGCCACCATTTGATTATGATCACTCACTAGAGATCTTTATTCATACTTGCATACTCTTTAGGTTGCAACCTACTTGTATTTCAATATACTTATCAGTCCTTGATGAAGGCCATGAACTATAGTAATGATATTCTCCTTCACTAACTATTAGTTTCACTTTTGACTTTAATTTTTTTTGGATTTCTAATGTTGAACATAGGTAGATCAAAATAATACTTTTTATTATAAATAAAATAAATAAATAAACTTTTTTTTTCTTACATTCTATTGGATTTCAACTTTGAAGCCTTATTCCCAAGGTGGCGGTGATATTATTGGTAAAATAGCCTACATTAAATCAATTTCCCATTTATTAATTAAATTCATATTGGTTAATTAAATACATGTCACTCACCATGCCACCATTTACCACCTTTGGCGGTGGCTCTATAAATTCTTTTGGTAGTGGCAATATTTCTACAATGTTATATTTTATTTCATGCAAGGTAGGTCGATGGTATAGATCAACAAGGGCACCACCAAAGGAAGCAAATAGATATTCACCGTTGCATATGTAGGTGCTTTGCTTGCAACCATCCCCAAATCATTGGTTACCAATCCTACCAATGTACTCACCAACGCCTTGCATAGAGCATAGAAAATTGAAACCTGGAAGGGTAGTATGAAAAGTTCTTGATTCTTACATGCCCAAATTACAAAAACAATATAGGTAAATTTTAATTTCAATGCATAATTATAATTTCCATGAATATTCTTGAAATCAAACTAAGATTGCTTCTATGACCTTATATTTCATTTCAATAAATGTTCACATACCTTTCTATGATAATGGTGTTTTCTATTTGAAACTCTGTAGGATGTTGTGGCTCCTGCATGGCCTAATCAATTGTTTAATTAACTACATATTGCGCCTGGAAAGTGCTATTTGGTTAAGAATGAAAGTTTTGCAATGTTTTCAATGTTCCTGGGCCCAACACACCTCCATGACTGTAGATATAACTTCTAAGTTTGTTTGAAGTTTGCATTCCAAAGCATTTTCCATATATTGGTGCTTTTAGCTTTGCTACTAGTGATGTTACCCTTGCATCTACATCATGATCACCTGGATCTAGATAACACCTTAAGAGTAATAAAGTTGCAACCCCATCAAACTTAGACTATAAGTACATTCATGTCATTTTGACACAAGGCATCTGAGAAATCAATTCTAAAAACTAGAGTCACGATGGAACAAAGCATTATCATGATAATGTAAGTGTTGGTTGAGATTTTAGAGTGAGTATTGCTTTTCTAGTAGCTCAAATTTAATAAGTATGTAGGCCCTGGAATCATTTCTTTAACAAGACATCGTTTTTGTAATTTTATAATAGAAATACTAAAGGAAAATTGACTCACAATATTGCTTGAGTCCATTCTAAAACCAAAGACTTTGATTCTTGTAATTGGAGAAGATACCTAGACTAGACTTCTTCCTTAAACTATGAGAGTTATTGTGCATTCAATATAATTTATTGAGAACCACACCTGAGTCATTTTCACCATAATCAAACCCTCCACATTCTCTAATGGAAGCAATAGGGTTGGAATTGAAATTAGGATGCACGCAACCCCTAAAAAATTCTAATGTTAGTCCCACAAACATTTTCACTAGAATCAAACCATCCACATGCTCTGATCGAAGCCAGAGGGTTGGAATTGAAATCATGAGGCATACAATCCCTAAAAAATTCTAATGTGAGGCCCACCATGTTAGGATATTTAGATACTTAGGAGTTAGTTAAGCTCAACTTGATCTAATATATATTTAGGTAAAATTGTGTTTCTTTAGTATGCATTTGTAGTGATGTAATTTGATGGTCACAATATGTTATAGACACAGAGTGATCTGATGACTCATATTCTCCTTGATCTTAATGACTATATTAATCCATGGATTAACACCTGATTGTTCCATGATATCTATTTAAACATCATGGAGGGTCATTTTTTTATGATTGATTGCGAGAAACTCTCTTGTAAAATATTTTTATTTTATATTAAAATATTTCCTAAAGTGGTTACATTGGCTGGGGTTGTGGATTGTTTCCCTCTTCAATGGTTTTAAGCACGTAAAAAAAAGATATATTGATCTTTGATCTGGTTGTGTGAGTGGTTACTAAAGGTGTACAACATGTGTGAGAATACCTTGTTTTGTCAAACATGGTATCAAAGTTCATTTGAAAACCCACTATCATTATTAATTGAGATCTTAAACCTATGTTTCCACATTTATAGGTTATGATATTTGCATGAATTTATAGGATGAGAGGACTTTTCCATTGCGTCTAGAGCACTTCTTTCAATTGAAACTACTTTTTGTTTCACTCTAAAAGGTTTTCGTTTGACCAAGATACGACCATATTTGTCAAATCTGGAGGTATCAACTTTTTTTTCTGGTGGAATCTACAACTAGGTCAGGCTCAGACTCGCATGACACAGGGTCAATTTCGACCACTACCACTATAACCTCCAGGTTTAACTTCACATTCCCCAAGCACGACACACATGTAAGTCAAGGTTTTGATCCGATGATCTCACATAACGAACTACCTTAACAGTGCACTCCATCACCGACTGATCTAGACTATAAACTTGGAATACACCCTTTTAAAAAATATATAGAGAGTTAATATTTCTATTTTCTATTTTTAATTCCCAATTTGCTACTTTTTTTGGTCTATGTATTCTCTTTGTCGTGTGCTTTGTGCAATATTGACAAATAAAAAACAAAGCGAAAAGTGTTTTCTTTTCTGCGTATGCTATTTGCTTTATGTGAGCTCATAAAATTAAAAACAAAGATAAAACTTGCATTTTTCAGGTAAGCTAATCGATATCTAACCCCATTATTGTTGAGATTCAAGAATTATTTTCAAAACTTTGTTGTTTTTGTGTGCGGCCATGTTGAAGTTTTTTTGCAAAAAAAACAAGGGTTTTGGGGGTAAGCACGCACTTCAAGGTAGAAAAAAAAACCTCCATTAAAATTGTTATATATTTTGCACTAGCTCACTTAGTTGAAATTTGATTTATTTAATAATAGGTCTTGAGTTCAAGTCTCTTTTTTCAAGTTAATTTTTGAAAAAGTTCATGCAAACTTGAGTTACCTCATAATTTTATTATAAAGTGCATTTCACTTAAATTATGAAAGTGAATCACTATAAAGTAATTTTATTTATAAAAGTGAATCACTATAAAGTAATTTTATTTATAAAAGTGAATCACTATAAACTAACTTCATTTTAAAAGTGATTCTCAATTATTCTATAAAAATGGTCACTTTTGAAGTAACTTATTTGTAAAAGTGAGTTTATAGGCTATGTTAGAGAAGGAATGTATTTTTTTTACTTAGCCACTTCATTTTGCATCCATCACCATGTGGGCCAACTTCTACCTGCCACTTGGCACTTTGGTTACCTTTTATATGTCTTTCTAAAATGAGGCATAACTTTCACATCTGAAGTCCGTTTTCAGTGTTGTTGTTTTTAAAAACCTACTTTTTTTTATATAGTTTTCCATCCATACAGTTAGTTTTATCTTTTGAATACATATTATTTGCATATTTTAATATGACTTCTCCAAGTGATTTTTTACTTACTAATACCAACTACTTCTCGTTGAAATCCCATATGGAGGATGTATCCAATATGGGTGGAAATCCCATATTGAGAAGTAAATAATTGTATTGAATTACCTTGGTAAAAAAACAAGACCCCACTGATACAAAAAAAAAGCCAAATGGGATAATAAAAATGATGAAGCACATGGACTCATCGGAATGCCCACCTCTCCTAATTTATGGTTTCATCTTCAAGGAGTTGATGACCCAGATGAAACCCGATCTAAGCTAGAAGTCATATTTGGTAAACGCAATGTGATTTGAGCCCACTAGATTGAAAATGAGTTAATAACTTTAAGTCTGAATGATTTCCCTTGCATTGAAAATTATTTATCTAAGTTAAAAACACTTATATTTTTACTTCAAGACTATAAAATAGATCTGAAGGATGACTGATGCATATATGTTATTCTTTCTAAGCTTGGTAGTGCATATTTTGTCTTTGTATCTACATTCTATGCCACCAGAGAAGCCCTAGGGGGTGCTTACCAATCTCCCACTCTTGATTTTTTTTGTGATTATCTGATTATAGAGAAAGATAAGTTCTTGCAACTTAGAGTGATAAGAACTACAGGTACATTTAACAAAGACTTAGTGGCCCAACCTAAAGACAAAACCAAGCATCCAAATAAAAAACATCATTGCAAAAACAACAAGAAAAACAAAGGTCCCAAATTCTCTCAACCAACTTCTACTCCCAATGGTGACAAAGGACCAAAAATAAAAAGTAAGAAGATTGACATGCATTGCAACTTTTGTGGGCGAGACGGTCATCTGGAATCTAAATGTTTTAAAAAGATGGAATCTTTAGAAGCAACGATGAAGAAGAACAACATTAATATTGATTATTCTTCTCATGGGAATGCACTTTCTACTTCTAGTTTCTCTTTCAATGCAACATCTACTTCTTCTTCCAATGAGTGGCTTATTGATTTTGGAGCATCTTATCATATGGCTAAGGATAAAGCCAATTTTTTTTCTCTTAATGAATGCAACACCAAACAAATATTTATTGGTGATGATAGATCTCTTAGTGTTGTAGGGTCTTGTACAGTTCAGGTAGATAATGGTCATTTCAATGATGTACTATGTGTTCCAAGTATTTCTTGTAACCTTCTATCAGTATATTAGATCACTTATTCATGTGAAGGTAAAATTGTAGAGTTTTCACCTCACCAAGTTGTAATCAAGGATTTAAAATATCCTAAGCATGTCTTAGCAACCATAATTGTTGATGATATTACCAGGTTGTAAAAATTTGATAACTCTGGGTCATCATCTTGTCCATCCGTTTTTGTTTCTCATAGCGATGACTTGAGTTAACTTTGGCATGAGCAGTTTGGTCATCTAAACTATCGTTCATTAAACAACTATGTATTAAAAATATGGTGAATGGTCTTCCTCTCGTTTATTGCAGAGATGGTGTTTGTGTCGATTGTGTTATTGAAAAACATCATCGGGATAGTTTTGAAAAATGTGCCTCTTAGCATACCTCAGCCCCTTTACAGCTTGTTCATCGTGATTTGTGTGGTCCACTTTCTTCTCTTTCTTTCTTTGGGTGCAAGTGCTTATTAAATTTCATTGATGAATTCAAAGGTTACGAACAAATAATGGAGATGAATCTATGAAAAACAAATTTACGAGTTGTTGCACTACACATGGAATTCAAATGCAACATACTATTCCATATACAACACAACAAAATGGTGTTTCTGAGAGAAAGAACCACACATTAAAGGAAATGACTAATTGTATGATCCAATCTAAATGATTGAGTCTTCATTATTGGGTGGAAGCCATCAATTGTGTCAATTACATAGTAAATCACACTCCCACAAAGGATTTTAAAAATATAACATCAGAAGAAGCATGGACTAACATTAATCTAGATGTAAGCCATTTCTGTGTATTTGGTAGTGAAGCATGGGCTCACATTCCCGATGAAAAAAGGAAAGCATTATATCCCAAAAGTGAGAAGTAATTTTTTGTTGGATATTATGAAGATTCCAAAGGTTATTGAATTTTTCAACCTCATTCCATTGAAATGATTATTAAAAGAGATGTCAAATTTGATGAAAATATATTGGCCTGCAAGCCTAATTCATTGTTTCTGCCATCTTCGACCTACAATCCATCTTTGATATTTGTGTCATCTTTGTTCCTATTTTGGTTTCTTCTTCAGATGATGATAGTGAGGATGAAAATCCACCTTCACCTACTCACCTTCCTCTAGATGATTCCATTGAAGATGAACCTGCACTAGCACCATCACTTCCTAGATAGGTATGTTCGACATGAGAAGCAGTTGGTGATCTTGTTGGTGATCCTACAGATTAATTTCAGACATGTTCATAGTTCTAGCGAGCTTCTTGTGTTTTGGATAAAGTTTCATAGATTCGTGATCTAGACACATTTGCAAAACCTTCTAGCCATCTAGAATGGGACACAAAAATGAATGAAGAATATCATTCCTTAATGGCAAACAATACTTGGGATCTTGTTCCTCTTCCAAAGGGAAGAAAATTTGTCATATGTAAATGAGTATATAGAACTAAGCATGCATTAGATGAAAGTGTTGAAAGACATAAGGCCTAGTTAGTTGTCAAAGGATTCTCTCAAGTTGAAGGAATTGAATGCAATGAAACTGTTTCCCCCATATTCAAAATGAATTCCATATGTCTATTTCTATCCCTTGCTACCTTACATAGATGGGAGGTGAATCAGATGTATGTTAAATCCTCCTTCTTCCATGGGGATTTGCAAGAATAAATCTACATGGGAAAACTTCTTGGTTATGTATAAAATGACTCCAGCCTTGTATTCACCTTAAAAAATATCTCTACAGTCTTAAGCAAGCTCCTCGAGCTTGCTATGAAAAAATGGATAACTTTCTTCTTGACACTAACTTTTCTAGATGTCATTTTGACCCTAATGTCTATACCAATAAAGTAGGAAACCATCTCATAATACTTTTTCTTTATGTTGATGACCTTATCCTCATTGGTAGTGACCCTAAGCTTTTAACCCATGTTAAATATAACCTTAAAAAGAAATTTGAAATGACATGCTTAGGTTATTTACATTATTTCCTTGGCCTCCAAGTATTGCAAGACCATGAAGGTATTTCCCTTTCCCAATCTAAGTATGGTTGCGACCTTCTTCACCGCTTTCATATGGTAGATTCTAAACCATCCCCTTCTCCCTTCCATTTTGGAGTCAAACTTGCTACCACCTGTACTACTCCCAAAGTTAATGCCACTTTGTATGGTTAGTTAGTTGGAAGCCTCTTATATTTGACTCATACCCATCCTGATATTTCCTTTTATATTGGTCTTGTTGCTCGGTATATGAAAACACGCCATTAGATCCATTGAAAAACAACAAAAATGATACTTCGATACATTTGGCAAACAATTCAGTTTGGGGTACATTACAGTTCAGGGGAGATTCCTTTGTTGGTTGGTTTCACTGATTCAAATTGGGTCGATGACCCTGATGATCAAAAGTCTACTACAGTTTATGTTTTTATCCTTGGTTTCAAATCCCTTGGCACTTGGGATTATAAAAAACAACGAGTTATTTCTCTTTCTTCAGTAGAATCAGAGTACCGAGCAATGATTAATGCAAGTCAAGAATCCTTTTGGTTTTGGCAGATCCTTTTAGAGTTTGGATTCCAGTAGCAACATCCAACCACCCTCTGGTGTGACAATCAAAGTGTCATCAAGCTTGCCAAAGATCCAATTCAACATAAACATAACAAACACATTGACATACACATGCAATTCATCATAAAACTCATTCATGATTGAGTTATTGAAGTGTTATTTTTCCCTATAGAAGATCAAGCTGAAAACATTTTCACAAATTCTCATACAGAAGAAAAGTTTTCCACACTTCAATCTATGTTAATAGTTTAGGAAGTTGGCATTAAGTGAGAATATGCTATAATGCCTTCTTCCTTCTCCTATTGTGTCACCTTTGTAAATCCTTAAATTCCATCCAAAGGTGTTCTTAAGGGGGGATGTTAGGATATTTAAACACTTAGGAGTTAGTTAAATTCAACTTGGTCTAATAAGTCTTTAGGTAAAAGAGTGTTTCTTTAGTATTGTAACACACCCACTATCGTAATTTTAAAAATTTTGGGTTAATCTCCCATACATGAGAAATCTCCACAAACCCGCATTAGCGAAATGCCAATCCCTGGTTCTATATCAGGATTCGGGGTTCCTTCTATCGGGGTTTTGACACCCACGATATCTTGACAACTACAAACACCGATCTCCGATTCACCCCTTGGTTGCCTCAGCCCTACGTGGCTAAGCCTTTGATCCACACGACCGGTTCCTGTATGACCATACGACAGCTCCTCGTCGGGGTTTCGGAGTTAGCGGTGCCGAGGTACCCATGTACCCGAAACTCCCGATTCTCTGATGTGCTCCTAGCGTATTGGCTTTCCGGGCTAAGTCCTGGTCAATACGACCACAACGTTCACAAGACCACAGTCTTAATTCCTGTCGGGGTTTGGCGCCTTTCAATGTCATGGCGCACAGGTCCCCTGGACTTTCGACGCGCCTTTACACTAGCTAGCCCCCTTGGCTATACCATGGTCCATGTGACCACTTACCTTATGACTGTCGCCATATAACCTTCCATCGGGGTTTCGGCATTTGCGATGACACAGAACACATATACCCGGGACTCGCGATATCCCGATTTCCGATTCTCTCCGGATGCTCGACACGTGTCCCTTGGATCAACGGCTCATGATGGTGTCGGGTATTCGCATATCACGGCTTTGTGATGTAAGGGTTTCATGTCCTTGAAAACCCCGATACGCCGATTCCCGATATGCCGAACTCCAACTTTCTGGGATCTCTCGCCACGCGTCCTCGCTGATGGACGGTGTTGATCCCGTCGGGAAATCGCGGATCGCGATTTCCTGTTGCGAGCGTTCCATGTCCTTGGAAACTTTGATTTCCCGATCTGCGACTTTCGTCCGATCTCTGACACCTATCCTCATAATGAACGGCTCAGATCTCCTCGGGAAATCGCGGATCGCGATTTCCTGTTGCACAATTTCCTTACCATCGAAAACTCCGATGAACAAAACTCCGACGGCGCCCGATCCTTTGCCACCTATCCTCGCAGACGGACGGCCCGGATTGATTCTCGGGGTTTCAGGACTTATGATGTCCTGGCTCTCATGGCCTCGAGAACTCCGATTTTTCGATGCATCAAACTCCGATAGCGCCTTGATCTCCGACACCTGTCCCTCAGATGGACGACTCATATCCTATCGGTAAATCGCGGATCGCGATTCCAGATGGCAAGAGTTCTATGTATTCGAAAACCCCGATATGCCAAACTCCGACTCTCTGGGATCCTCTGCCACGTGTCCCTATTGTTGGACGGCTCAGATCCTATCGGGAAGTCGCGTATCGCGATTTCATTATGTATGAGTCTTTTGTTTTCGGAAACCCCGATTTCCCGATCCCCGACTTTACGGGATCTCCTGACACGCGTCCTGCACAATGGACGGTCCAGATCCGATCGGAAAATCGCGTATCGCGATTTCAATATGTAACGGTTCTATACTCCCCAAATCTCCGATGGTAAAAATCCCGACGCCTCCCAAACGCTGACACGTGTCCTGCCGAAATCAACGGCTAGGATCCGTTCTTGGGATTTTGAGGACCACAAGGTCTCGATTCTCAGACTCAGAAAAACCCCGGTGACCCTGTTGTCCCGATGACTTCTCCGGGATGTTGACACGTGTCCTTCCGAGATCAACGGCTAGGACTCTTCTTCTGCACACTAGAGTTTAACTCTGGCGCATCTTCTCAAGATCTGACGGTTTTCGGGGCTATGATCTAAGATTCGACGGTTCAGATCATTTCCTCGCATGCCTACCCCTGCGCTTAACCCCTGCGCAGCTTCTCCAGATCCAACAACTGACGGGTAATTGGACCGAGACCTAACGGTCCAGATTCGTTCTTTTGGGTCTTGGAGTTCACGATCCCAATTTATCGTTGCTCACGATGATAGAGGGCAAAGGGGCAAGGTATGTAACACCTGCGTTACTTTCGTCAATCTAATGGTCGTGGATGACTATGGACCCTCCGACGAGATCTCATCCGTCGACTTATTTATCGCACAACAC
>JZKD02S1673178.1:699444-713336 GCA_000966675.3 Picea glauca
CAGTATAAGCAAAACACTTATCAGAAATAACTTCAGCAATGGAAGCAACTGCTGAGAGGGGTGCTCGTTTCCACCCAACCGTAGGCGTAGCGACTCCTAATGGATTTACCACTAGACACCCCCGAGTTGAGACCACGATGTCCTGAGACCTGCGTCTCTCTGTCTGCCAGTGCCCAGGAGCGAAGGTTACAATCCCCTCCTCTCTGCGATCACTCACTCTGCATAGAACTCCAGAGTTTCCCCTCGCATCCCCCCTTCAATCGCTTCTGCCATACGCATTATCCTCTTGCGAGGTTGCGTGTGGCACGATTACCGTCGCGCTGGTCAGTCATGATGGCTCTACGGATAGGCGGTTCACCTCCCCATCCCTCATCAAGCCATCAACCTACCAGCCTGCAAGGCATTTATTTCAGGGCTAGCGAGTCACTTTTGGTTCTCCGGGCCAGTGGAGTCCAAATACGGTATTTAATTCTTGGTGGAAGTTAACGCCCCTTTTTCAAGGTGCCTTCCACCACCATCGTGGTCTCTTTTCCGCACATCCCCTCTCAGCATTTCTGCAATAAATTCAAACTATCATTTACATTCATTGACCTCTTCCTGCAGGTCCATTTACAGCACATATTCATACTTATGAGTTTTTTCCATAGTCCTTGGCTAGTTTAGTTATATTTACAATCTGGGGGAAACAGGGTGTTACAAGTATGCATTTGTAGTTATGTAATTTGACAGTCATGGTATGTTCTAGACATACAGTGATATGATGGCTCACATTCTCCTTGATATTATCAATTATATTGATTAGTGGCTTAACACCTTATTGGTCCATGATCTCTATTTAAAGAGCATGGAGGGTCATTTGTTGATGATCGATTTTCAGAAACTCTCTTGTAAAATATTTTCCTTTTGCATTAATAGATTGCCTCAAGTGGCCACATTAGTTGGGGACGTGGATTGTTTCCCTCTTCGAGGGTTTTAACCACATAAAAACATTGGTGTATTGATATTTGATTTGGTTGTGTGAGTGGTTACTAAATGTGTTTGTCCTATGTGGGAATAACTTATTTTGTCGAACACCTAAATCTATCCCATCAATAGTAAGCACTTGCAAAATGTTTCTTATGCTCTAATTCCTATTCCCAATTTACCACCTCCTGCGATTCATACAGATCCTACCAATTCTCGTATAGATGGTTATACGACTATAAAATTAACAATGAATGGTTTAAAAGTAGCATAAAAATTAGATATTCTAATGGTCTAGCTTTTCCAACCCATTATGTTGCTTTAGATTCTTGACCTCTTCTCCCAATATCAAGAGTCAGTTTCTACAGATGAGTAATGCCTACTATCATGCCTCTCTCTTCTCAGTGAGGTTGAAACCCCTAGAACTTGGATCCACTAGAATGTGAGAGATTCAATTATCCTCCATTAGATGAGTTAGATTTTTCCCATACGCTCCATTCTATGCCCTTTCCAGTCTAATGCTTGTTCAATTTTTTTCCATACACTCCATTATATGCCCTTTCTAGTCTTCCATGCCATGGCCGACAATATCATATTGCAACCATCTTGAGGAATTTTGTAGCCATCAGCCTAATGTCATTAATTTTGGTTATTTTACCCCTTCAACCATATCAAAAATCCACACATAACTAGAAAGATGTCTACACAATGTTTATTTTATCTATTTTGTTAAGGTACATCATTGCAATATTTATGTGGACTATAACAATCATTGTCCCAGGACCCATATCCTACTATTGCTGACATGGAAATTATGATAGGTGTCAAAGTCCCTGAAAAAGCCACTACCCAATACCTCCTAATTGTTTATACAACACATAGCAATTAGTAATTACTATGCATGTTTTTCACCTGGCTTTCCTATGATGTCTTAGAATGCATGTGCACCACGTGAATGCATGTCTAACACTTGTTATGAGTGAAGGCTTGAACATGTGGGTACCTGATAATTTAGTGAAATTTCCTTGGGTGTCTATTGGCGATGTGGTCCTTGAAGGTCTTATAGAAACACATACTGACATCAAATTTCAAGACAAGTATCATGTTGGTAACTGAAATTCATCGATTTCAAGCTAGTTATCATGTTGATAACTAAAATTTATTATTGTCAGGTGTATAAGAGTGTTGATATTTATCTTTTCCCATACTTTATGTACACAAATGTTCCTTTTATACTTATCGAGACACCAATTTAAATGGGCATATGGAACCATCAAATAGAGCTAGCACCTTAATGTCCCACCCTCAGTTCGTGGGTAGAGCTTCAAACTCAAATGGAGATTGGAGCTTCACCCGAAGTGGAGTTGGAGAATGAACTAGACATGCCTCTGGGATGGTTTTGGATGGAAATATGTATCTCTCTCCTAATGGCTTATTATTTCCATATCCAAAACCTGTGGCCTACCTAGTAGTCGCAAATAAATACAAATAGGCCCAATTTGCTTTGAGTAGGCTTCAGGAAGTTAGGGACATTTCCTAAAGTAAGGGAGATCTCAACTCAAGCCCGACATTCTAGTATGAAAGACCCAAAGAGTCCTTAGACAAGATATGTATTAATGTTGTACCTTGTTCATTCATTACCTACAATAACATCCAAAGGGGTAATGATAATGGTAGATAGACAAAGACAAGGATCCCAACACTTGGTTTGCCCATAAAAGAAAAATGATCTCATTTTTCAATAAAAAGGAACCACAAGCAAGACCAATGATTTTTTGAAAATGATCATGAAGAAGAGGATTGATTGAAAATCGTTTGAAGAGTTGATCTTGTTCAACCAATGCCAAATATGTGTTATTGTTGTGATTAAAAGGGAAAGAAGATTGAATTCAATTGTATTGGATAAGTTGTGGTTGTTTTCTAGGTGGATTTAGGGGATCCCAGGAGTATAACCCAATGATTTTTCTGGGTTTTTTTTTTTTTTTTTTTTAATAGATATGAATTAAATTAGCTTAAAGAGAAATCTACTAATTACGGAGAAATGGGTTGATCTTGTTGACAAGCAACCAGGTGGAAATAAGTGTCGTTAAATAGTTAGTTTTATGTATGAATGAATTCACTTCATCTTATGGAAAGAGATTTTGGTTTTTTCTTATCATGTGTAGACATTTTAATTCATGTGTTACTTAAAACCAAGTGTCACTTCTCATGTGTAACATCATCTTGAGAAGTGACACTTGGTTTTAAGTATACAAGCCTTTAGACCTTATGCCCTACAATAAGTGTGAAGGTTTAATAGACCTTTCAAACTTTGATATGGTTTTAAGGACTTGATATTTTTGGTTATTTTGTGAAGCTATAACATGTTTAAATTTTTGAAATTGTGTTTTATTTTGTATTTTTAAGTGAAAATTAAAATTAAATATCCAAAAGCATTTGTCATAATGGGAATGGTTAGGTAGTTTAAATCACTCAGTTATGAACACCAAACTAATATTTAGAATGAAAACAAACTTTGTGATAATTGCAATGTTGAGAAATAAATGTGATTATAATAATTAGAACTAGAATTAAACTCAAACTTGAAAGACAATTTTTTTATTGCAAATAGAACTGATAACTTTTATTTCTTCAAAAATCTGAAAATAATTATGGATATGTATATAGGAATAAGGAAAAAATAACACTTTTTCTCCACAGTACTAAATGTAAACAATCCAACTTTCCTAAGGTGTTTCTAGTTTAAGAGCTAACATCTCTATCCAAGTGGCCTCTACATTGAAAGTGACATGTTATTTATACAAACTCAATGATTAATATCTTTAGAGACTGGATTTGTATTTGCTCTTGTGAATGGCTCTGATTATGCTTACCATGCTTTCCTTTTTGGAAATATTTTTTTTAGTTGCAAACAAACCTTTTTGCTGAAAATAACTCGAGGTTTCCAGTATTATCTTGATGTAGATTGACTCCAATTTCTATTCTCTATAATACTTCTGGCAAAGACTTCATAAATATGCATAAAAATATTATTTCAATCTTACATTATGATAAAACGACAAGAACATGACCACTATAATTATCCTTACCATGCTTTTCTTTTTGGAAATATTTTTTTAGTTGCAAACAAACTTTTTTCTTGAAAATAACTCAACGTTTTCCATTATTATCTTGATGCAGATTGAGTCCAATTTCTATTCTCTATAATACTTTTTGCAAAGACTTCATAAATATGCATAAAAATATTATTTCAATCTTACATTATGATAAAACGACAAGAACATGACCACTATAATGGCACTTGTTTAGGATAGTGATCCACATATACATATTTTCAAATTATCATCGACATCCTTTCTAACTAGCCTACCTTATTTACTCCTTATGATCACTTCTTATAAGCATTGAATTTCTACTTTCTTGAACCATGGCTTAACCTACTAGATCCGTACATTATCTAGCATGTTCTTGTTCCTTGGTCATTTGATTTTGCATCTACCCACTTCTAACTGGCCTAGTGGAAATTGTCTACATTTCCATAGCAATTCACCCCTTCATGCCACCTATACTTATTTTAATGGACACAACACTACTTAGTCTATATTTACATCTCTAGCCACATAACCCTATTCATTTTTATTAGAAATATTCTCCTTTTAATTACTCATTTGTCGTTATTCACATCCAAACCACCTTTGGTTTTTTTTTACAACCTAATGTTTCTTAATACCCACTTTTTCTCATTATACTCCCTATTTTCTCCCAGACTACGATTATCTACATAATTCATGGTAATACTATCACTCTATGATTATCTACATAATTCATGGTAATACTATCACTCTATGATTATCTACATAATTCATGGTAATACTATCACTCTCAATCGTGATACATCTCAACATTTGTTTACAAATTTGTATTATAGAAAACAAAAATCATAAACATTTGTTTATGAATTTGTATTATTGAAAAACAAATTTCCCATATGGTATAAGGTTTTAATTTCCCACACTCTCATAATAATAAACTTAGTCAAACTTACATTAGTTACATGGCACCTTATTTTAAAGATTTAAGACTAATTTTAAAGTCTCAATTATTTTAAAATATTTATATGTGAAAATATTAATATATTAAAATGTTAAAGATTTAAGAATAATTTTAAAGTCTCAATTATTTTAAAATATTTATATGTGAAAATATTAATATATTAAAATGTTATTTAGAAAATGTTAAAATTTTAAAGAATGATTAAATGTTTTAATTTTAAAATATATTTAAAAAATATTAATATATTAAAATGTTGATTTGAAAATTATATAAAAGTTGAAATGGAATTTGGGTAATTTTTTTTATATTAAAAAATTATACAATTTTTTTTTTTCAAATTTAACAATGTAGAATATTTAATATTCAAGTAATTTTAGACAAATTTTTTGAATAAATATTGTATAATAGGTTTCGAAATGTCCAATTTTTCGAGTGGACACTCCACCTATCATCAAGTACAAATGAAATTGATATGTTAGAAAAGATTGTCAAGGTTTATATTTAAAGAGTAAGATTAGAAATGACATATTGATACTCTATTAAGGTTTATATTTAAAGAGGAAGATTAGAAATGACCTATTAATACTCTATTTAACATTAAAAATAAATAGCCCCGGATGGGGTGACAGGTGGACAACATGCACATCAAGGAGTTAAATGCACACACCGCCACCCTCTTCTCACTAAATCGCAGGATGAGCGACATTCATTGCTCATACACGTTGGTGTGACGACACACATGCTTCAGTTTAATGGATTCCTCTGAACAACAATGATGGTAGGTTAGGATGGGTACGGGGCACACGAGTCTGGTCCTTTCAACTCATCCGATGCCTCACCATTTACAGTGGGTACACATTGGTTCTTGCCATTTGTTTTTGGAACAACCCTTGGGTTTTGGAACAGCCTGTGCTTGTCCAATTTTCTTCCTCCCCTATTCGCAAGCTCTACTCCTGTTAGAAATCTTGATTACTCGCCTAGTCATGCCCTGGGAAAGAGGCAAGCCCAAGAGAGGGCCTTCCTATTACAGTTTTTTTGCCAGGCAACGAAGACCATGCCTCTTCTCCCCTTCACAGTCAATTTTTTTGGTTCATCTAGCCAATTCTCTTGTTACACCGCCCCGCTCCTCGGCCCAAAATAGGGTGTTGGAAGAACCTCCCATGGTTTTCATTGAGGAAGAAATACCTCCTGTCCCGATTCAAATCCCACCGAATTTTCTTCTGTACACAATTTCTGACCCACAAGTCCTGCCTTCCCTTTTTGGTCGGTCCACCCCTGACACTCTCGTTGCTTCGGACTGGGATACCTGCATAATTGAAGAAGAGGTCCCACTGGAGGTGAGCCATGCATGGATTCTCCCTTCTAAAGGCCACCCTCCTCTCTCCACTGCCTCAGACCAAGGATTGATTTCTTCTTGTCGCCTCTCACCGAATCACTTGACTCTCATTTTTTATATACGTCGGGACATGGAAGAACAACTTCACATGCATACCATGCTCAACAACCGCTTAGACTTGTTGTTTGATGCTCTCTCAGGCGCGCTAGATAAAAGAAGATTCATGACCTATGCACAACCGTTCGTCTTCGCTCCCACTTGGCAAAATCACAGTGACAAAGGAAACTCGGGTTCACCCATTGTCTAATTATGTTGTGTTTCTTTTTTTCTTATTATGCAGTATCATTGTCAAAATCATTGTAGGAACTCATACTTCTCAGACTTCAAGTCTCTCAACCACTTGTTTCAGTTTCCATTTGTTTGACAGAATAGGTGGTGAGTTTTTTTCTTTTGTCCAGACTTCAAGACTCTCAGCCACCTATTCTAGTTTCCATCTGTTTGGCAGAACATGTGGCATGTTTTGGAGCTCTCTTCCAAACATGTACTGTTGTGATGGCATTATTAGGTAATAAAATCTTTTTATTTAAAAGAAAAAAAAAACATTAAAAACAAATAGTTTACAAGTAAATCTATTTAACATTAAAAATAAATAGTTCACTCAATACTCGTTATAAAAATAACAAAATGAAAAAAAAATTCAAATACAAAATTAATTGTGCATGCTTCTTCTCGAGATTTAACTATGTGTGAGTTTTCTCCCTCCTATATCAAATATTCTTCTGACTTCATTCAGAAGACTCAAAATTTTCTCCTTGATGAGCAGGATATCATGGTGAGTTTCGATGTTGTCTCGTTATTCACCAAAAATCATGTTCCTAAAGCCCTTGATCTTATCTCAAAACTTGTCGACCCCAAAACCCTCAACCTAATCAAATTATGCCTCACCTCCACTTTATTTACCTTCAAAGGAAATGGCCATGAACAAACTAAAGGCACAACCATCGGATCCTCCTCATCCCCTATGGTTGCCAACATTTTTATGGAACATTTTGAAGCCTTAGACTTAAACAACTTCCATCTTAAACCCAAATGTTTGTTTCGGTTTGTTGACGATACCTTTGTTGTATGGCCCTATGGCCATGCTTCGCTAAATTATTTATTTAGCCACCTTAACAACATCTCCCCCCACATTCAATTTACCATGGAAATCCAATAGGATAATTCTCTTCCTTTTTTGGATGTCCTCATCTCTAGTCAACCCGACGGTACCCTTACCCACTAGGTGCACCAAAAAAAGACCCACTCCGATAGATACCTTCAAGCCCAATCTCACCACCACCCAACCCTAAAATTTGCAGTTCTCAAACCTCTCGTTACTTGATCCATCCAAATCTTTGCCCCTCATCTTTTGGATAAAGAAAATTCCCACCTCACCAATGCCCTAAGATCCAATGGCCACTCCACCTCCCAAATCACCAAATCCTTTCACTCTTCCCTTAAATCTAGAACTAAAAAGGACCCCTCCTCCACCCCACCTTTAACTTTATTCTATCTTCCCTACATTAATGGAATTACCAATCATATTTCTAAGCTCCTAGCTAAAAAGAACATCAAAACCCTTTTTAAACTCCACAAAACCCTCAAGCATCTTTTTAGAACTACTAAGGATAAATATGACCCTATGCTAAGCCAAAGAGTTTGTCAGATTCAATGCTCTTGCAGAAATTCCTACATTGGCCAAACAGGGTGTTCAATAAAAAATCGTCTTAAAGAACATATAGTTGACACTCTCCACACCCGCATCTCTAAGTCGACAATCACATAACACACCCACACTTCCAAACATATTATTTGTTTTGACCAAGCAAAAATACTTGCTTCAACACCTTCTTACTCCTCATGTATCATTCGGGAAGCTCTTGAAATCGAAAATCATCCCAACAACTTGAATCAAGAATACGACTATAGACTCAGCTAATCATGAAAACCTACCATTCATCGCTTAGTTCAATAAACCTCTTCCTCTTTCTTATTTTTTCCCTTCTCTCCTGTATCATTTTTCTTCAGGAGACTAAGGCCTCTCCCCCTCCTTTGACATCTCTCAAAACTTTTCCTTCCTTCTTGTTAGCACATAAAGTTTTCATGGGTCATGTATAGTTCTTGTTAAAACTTGTATCTACACCTCGGCCGAGTCTCTCTCTTTTCTACATACCTTCCTATAAGTTTTACCTCTTCTGGTTGATAAAGTCAGGCCGATCAAGTATGTTGTATGCGCAAGGAAAAGTCATGAGCAAAATACAGCTTTCAGAGCAGTGCATTTCAAGATTGAAATACAAGCAAACAAGCATATTCATTTTTCAATGGTGGAGATCCCATGTGCAGTTCAGATTAGCGACTCTCAGACAATCATAATTTAAAAGTCGCACAAGGATTAACGACTAGACAAAAGCCTCGAAGTCCCAAAGTCTCAAAGTAACGAGAGGCTTCCACGTCAATAGGAAGAAATTTACTTCGGGAGATTTCCATCCAAATGTCCTGAAGTCCCAAAGTAAATCTGAGTCATTGAAGGCTAAGGACACGCATCGACAGATCTCACACTTCAGAAATTCGACACTTCAGAGGATTGCACAAACAAGCAGAAGAAAGCTCCCAAAGCCTGAACTCCCGAAGTGAATCTCGGTCGTCCAAAATAAGAGGACACGTGGAGGCAGATCTCTCACTTTGGAGATACGACACTCTAGAGGATTGTAGGAGCTATGCAATGAAAAGGCCCGAAGCCCGAACTCTTGAAGTAAATCTGAGCCATTGAAGGTTGAGGACACGCATTGACATATCTCACACTTCATAAATTAAGCACTTTAGAGGATTCTGCAAGCAAGAAGAAGAAAGCTCCTGAAGCCTGAACTCCCGATGTGAATCTCGATCGTCCAAAACAAGAGGAAACGTGGAGACAGATCTCTCACTTCGAAGATACAACACTCCAGAGGATTGTAGGAGTTATTCACTGAAAAAGCCTGAAGCCCGAACTCCCGAAGTAATTGTGGACCATTGATCTCAAATCAACGAGGACCGTGGATCTTTGATATAATTTCATTATTCATCCATTCGACCATTCAGAGAAATTGAGACCTTCAACGTCTAAGCGCCCAAAGTCCCGAAGTAACAAGAGGATGCCACGTCAACCAGAAGAAAGTACTTCTGGAGATATTCTTGCTCATCATTCAAAGCTCCAAGTGCCAAAGTTGGCTTACCCAGATCACATATTACAATAGATCGACGACGACACTTCATTGCGGGGACGAAACATGCTCGAACGATAAATTTCTATAGCGCTCCCGCAATCAAAACCATGGTATAGCAGAAGAGGTATGTGGAAGTTGGTGGTGAATTGCGAGGGTCGAAGCAGTGTGGACCCAAACCACCCTTGGAAACTTTTGCAATCACGTTCTTATATAGGGCCCAATCCAAGAGTAGTGTGTGGCAACAAGCTAGGTGTAAGGCCCCGTCCTGGTCCCAAGGAGAAGCTAGTTAATGAAATAAGGACTGGTGGTTGAACAATCGAATCCCCCCTTAAATGGAAGCATGGGGGGTCTGGCCGAGGAGACAGAAAATTGTTTGCTCGAAGTACCACAGAGGGCAGTTTCTCCTGCATGCCCATATTGACCAGGGTTTCCTTCTGACAGAAGGAACATGACAGACAAGAGAAGACACACGACACTGTAAAGGAGGTGCCCAAGTAGCAAGACATGTTGGTTGTTTTGATTATAAATACATCAGATGAATGATATGTCGAGGAGGGGGGGTTCGACCCAAGACCAGAGGAAGTTTTGATAAATATTTATGACGGTATATTTCAATTTGTAAGCCAGAGGGGCATGTAACTGTAAATTGTATTGTTATTGAAGAGTCATATGAGTTATTTCATCATATTTGTCTCCTATGTTCTATTTTTCATCTTGTCTGAATGTATTGCAGATTTTAAGGATTAAAATTTGTCTTTGATTGATAGATTTCTGATGCGGTAGAGGATCTGTTGTAAGCTTGCATATTTATCATTGTTTACTGTTTAGACACATCTAAGTTCTATTCTTCATCTTGTTTGAATGTATTGCGGATTTTAAGGATTAAAATTTGCATTTGGTCAATAGATTCTCGATGCAGTAGAGGATCTATTGTAAGCTTGTCTATCTATCATTGTCTACTGTTCAAACACATCCAAATTCTCTTCGCAGAGAGGATCTCTGCTTAGCAAACATCTGTCTTTATGTTATTCTCCTATTCTTCTCTGCATCATTATACAAATATTTTGTCTAATAAGGAGCTTAAATGCCTTCAATGAGCGGATTGTTTATGACTCCATAGCCCAATGGTCCATCACTGATCTGCAGTGATATCTGTTGTCTTTTCCTTTCTTTAAAGTCTTGTTGATCCACCTACTAAAACCATTTCAATACATTTACATTTTGATGGGTAATGGGCTTATCCTCTTGCAGTATGAGGGTGACTCTAAGTGCTAACACTTCTTTTTCCCTCCTTCTATATTCGTTCAATTTTCCTTCTTTCCTTCTTAATTTGTTATTTTATTTATTTCATCACAATCTTTTTCATTTATTTTATCAATTTTATTAATTTCTCCTTCATTTATATTATTGTTTTATCTTTATTATTATTTCTCTCCAACAACTATAATTTTTCATCATTTTTCAATTAACTTTTTTCTTATTTACTTTCCCTCAACGTCTTTTTCATATACATTATTTATTATTTAATTTCCCTCAGCATCCCTTTCCAACGGCTAACATTCTCCTAGTTTTCATTTACATTATTTAATATTTAATTTCCTTCAACATTTCTCTCCAACGACTAATCTTCCTCATATTAAATCCTTATCTCAAGATACTCTTTTTAATCATTATTACAACTGAATTGTCCCTGATAATGGATGGAATGTCCACTCAAAACATCAGACATTTCAAAATCTCACACACAATTAAATCTCCAAAAAATACATGCATTGTTATGACCAATTAAAAATAAATTATAATAAATAATTTAAATACTCCATCCAAATAATTAAAAAGGAACCCAAGGATTTGTTGCCTTGGGAATCGAATTTCTCCAAGTCTATTGAACATTTTGGCATGTAAAAAATCGAAATAATTAAAAAGAATATATTTGATACTGTTATACTTAAAAAACTTCGAGAGAGCTCTAAATGATTTAACTAAACGTCCACAATCTTATTTTATATTTTATTGTATGGCGTGAAGGTGAAGTAAAAGCCAAATTCAATGGCTTTGGTATGTCCCACGATATTCACGGAATAATATGTGTTTAATGTAAGCCCCACTTACTCAAAGATGATGGACAACTCATAGTCTAAGTTAAATTCAAAAAGTTCTAAAAGATAAGAGGATAATTGGTCAATCTCTAGTCATGAATAATGATAATAATAACAATAAGACATTGCACAAAAAAATGAAGAAATGAATTTGAAAGAAAATGTGAGGTATTTTTTAAAAAGTTTTTTCCACACCCATTCTCATTTAAAAAAAAAAAAAATCATACTTATATATATATATATATATATATATATATATATATATATATATATATAAAATGTATATATCAAATTTGTATATATATATATATATATGATTTTTTTTATATTGTATAAGTTTTTGGAACACGAGAATGTTGGGAATGCGGATATGAATGTCCAGAACAACAAGAAGTTTTGTTCAAATTTGTAGAAAACATCAAGTTGGGAGAGACAAGAAGAAGTCATCATGTAGAATATTGATAATATTACAAATATTATCACTTCTAAATTTAAGGAGAATATATGGTGTGATAAATAATTAGTGGATAAAAGGAAATTAAGATATTACAAGGAGATGGTCAACCCTAATTTAGAAGATCAAAAGTACCTCTCAGTTTTGAGAAGTGCAAAGAAGAAAATCAACATTGCTAAAATAAGAACAAACTCTAACGAGCTACATAGTGAAACTGGGCATTGGACAATTCCCAAAACACCGTGTGATGAAATAATATGTCATCTTTGTGACACTATGAGGGTAGAATATGAAAAACACTTCCTCTTAGATTGTCCTGCCTATACCCATATTAGATCCCAATTTAAAATATTTGCCACAATATAGACCTTCCTAACCTCCTCAGTCATCAAAACTATGGTGATCTTGGAATGCTTCTCTTAGTGCTTTTTGAGCATAGAAATACAGTTTTAAAGAAATAAAAGTAATATTTTACCTGTTTAAGGTCCAATAGACAATTTTGGTCTCAATGGACATTAATCATCCTGCTCATCGTCTTCATATATTACAATGTATCCAAATAACGATACATACATGCTACAAGACTACAATGGATGGTGTGTTGATATATATCATATTTCAAAGTATAAGCCACTTGAAGGTACTACATATCAATGTCTGTATTACATTCATGGTAGATGAACACACCCCACACATATTTGGCTAAACTCAAAATTGAGAACTATAATACAATGTCAATATTGCAATGTTATGCCTCCTAGCAATGTTTATACTCTAGTTTTTATTTCAATCAAAATGTAGGTCATTCTTGAATTGTTTTGTCTCCTAGCAATGCCTCAAATTTTAATATTTAAATTTTATTTCAATCAAATTGGAGGCCAATCGAGGATAACTTTGCCTCTTGTTGTTCACTAGAATGCTATATAGTATATACTATAGTATGTTTGACTTTACTAAGTTAGTATATTCCATTGTTCAACAAGTTACAAGTAACAAAACTCACCCACCGATCTCTATAACTAAAGCTTGGAAAAAAACTTCAAACATATCATGTCATAAGCTATTATAATTAAGCTTTAATAGACCTCATAGATAATTAAAATACTAAAACCACAAAGCATAATTTAAGAAACCACACAACAGAACTTACAACACTGTAGGAAATTACACAACAAAATTTAGTGGACAAGCATACCTGGAAAATGTCGGTATGAGAAAATGACAAATGTTGGTAGCTAGTCATGAATTCTCACAATGTTGAGAAGACCAAATGGTGGCAAGACACTTCACATCCTTTCTCAAAATGCATCGTTCAAAACGCTCCTCAATACACCTCACTCACCTGTGACACTTCAATGTACCTCAACCCTCACTCAGTTATGACTGCACAATACACCTTGGCCCTCCTCAAACGAGACTCACAATGCAACATGATGCCAAATGCCAAACTATGTGTATTATTCATGATGGGGCAACTATTTTATAGGTGGAAATTAGGGTTTTTTAAATTGTTTTATGTTTTTTTTTTGGGGGGGGGGCATCATGAGATTGGCATCAAAACAGTAAGAAAGATGCCAAGGATGCAAAATTTTGGGGCAGATAGGGATTTTATACAAGATCCCTATACCATAAACTCATTCCCAATTTTGGGGACGTTTCATACCCATTCCCAAGATCCAAAAAACGTGGAACGATGGAAACAAGTTTTGGAGATGTCAGGATTAGTTCCCATGCAATTATATATA
>JZKD02S1673178.1:713401-739323 GCA_000966675.3 Picea glauca
GAGAGAGAGAGGAACGATTTCTTATATGTGTCTAACATCTTTATTAAATCTATTGGTATAGATTATTGTGCTTAATTCAGGGGGATTTAAACCAAGCACTTACTTGTGCAAAACTAGCTAAATGCCCAACAACAACATCAACAATTCTAACCCCTTGAGTTATCAATATACATATGTTACATTACACACATCATAGATGTTGGATTGTAAATGCACCTCATTACTGTCAATGTAATTAATTATATGTATATCGTAACTTGTACACATATAAGTGGATAAATGCCCACCCCAATCGCCTTCAAATTTTGAGTCTGTTGTGTTGTGGTCTAGTACCAACTTGGAGTGGTTCCTATAAAGATGATCTGGGTTTAAATCTTAGTTGGCTAGCTCCTCTCATGTGCGAGGTATGTTGGTTGTGGCATGCAACTATGCTACCTTTGTTGAGCACATGCCCTATTAGATGTAGTTGGAATTTATGTCTTCTTAGGCTTTGTGGCAATCATTATTCTTGCCTCATTATAGCCTATGGACAATTATTACATAATTTGCATCAGCTTAGTACCAACAACCTCATCATCATTAATAAAACTATTAAAGGATAAGATCGAGATTGTTTAGTTTTTTAGTCCATTGGGAGTGTTGAACCCTTTACACACACACACACACACACACACACATAGAGAGAGAGAGAGAGAGCCCAGGGGTTATCTCAATTGGTTGTTGTCAATATTGTTGGGAATTTGGCAAGTTCTATGCTAGCACGTGCTCGGTTTGAATCCCCTTGGATAAAACACACTAGTCTACGTTGGCGATTTTACTAGGGATGCCATCCACAAATATGGGGAAGCATCCCTTGGGTTTCTCCATACAATTTTCCTTGATATATATATATATATATATATATATATATATATATATATATATATATATATATATATATATATATATATATATATATATAAAGGTCACGACCAAGCTAGACACCAAATTGGTGTATGAGACCCCCTTCTTTGTGGGACAAGGGACCCCCTCTGCATAATGATTTGACTACTAAAGTCTACGGAGGTATTCATACCCTACCCCCCCTTCAGATTTGAACTTGTGACCTCTTAAGAGGAAACACATATTCTTAACCATTATATATATATCCGGGTGGGTGGGTTAATTCAATTGATTTGAATGAACTAGTTTCAAGGCAGAGATCGCTGAAAAGTCACGGGTTCAAATTTAGTAGAATCCTTTTGGGTTTTTCTCAAGGGGATATATATATATATATATATATATATATATATATATATAGATATAGATATATAGATATGAAAATTTCATGGGATCTCCCTCTCTTTCCTAAAATATCTGAATGGAAGGCAACTCAACCACCAACTACTTAGTGGTTGGTAAACTTGAAGGACTAAACTAAATTTGAACTTATGACGTATGGTCTCCCTATCAACAACATGCCTCAACCAATTGAGTTAACCATGCCTTGGATGGATGATTCAACCAACAATCAACACATAAATGCTTCAAATGCTTTCTTTTTTCTTCAATGAATATGCACCTTCAAAAATGCAACAAACTTTTAGTAAGAGGTTGAATTGAGGTATCTATTTCGCTAAAATCACCTAAGACTTATACCTAGTCACATTAATATTTTGCAATTACATGCATACATGAATATCAATATGAGCTTGTCATTTAGAAACACTTGAACTTTGATGAGAGTAATAACATAACCTACTTTCAATTACTTCACAAACCATCATTAACAATAATTTATATCTTTTATTTTATTATTATATTTTGAATGATAAATATGAAGTTATAAATATTTACAATAATTTATATCTTTTATTTTATTATTATATTTTCAATAGTAAATATGAAATTATAAATATTAATTTATATTAATATGTTACACACTTATTTTAATTTAGAGAAGGAAAATTTAAACATTACACATCTCATCCAATTTACTAAAAAAGAGAAAGAAAAGTTTAAACATTAATGATTACATATTTTATCCAGTAAACAAGATTTTAAAAATATATTGTTATAAAAACCAAAATATAATTTCTTAATTTTAAATTGTTATTAATTCTAAATCATATTAACTTTAAAATTTGATTAATTATTATTTTTATAATGTAGAAAAAAAATCTTTAAACACTCACATATTATAGAGTTGATCACAATGATAATGAGATTTACTATATTTTTAAATCAATAAATTATATAAAACTTTTAAAACAAATTTTATTAGAGCACTTATTTGGAGTTATAATGAGAAGGGATTTAACCATTAAAAAAAAAAATTATAGTTACTTTTCCGAGAAATTTTTATGATTAGATCCCTGCTCGCCATGATTTACGGCAATTCAAAAAAAAAAAGATTGATGACATTTCCATAAAATACTGAAAATTCGCCAAATCAAAGGTTAGAGATCCTAACCTATATAGCATTTAATGCTAAACTCCGCGTGTTTATCACTTGCCATGTTAAAAACTCGACCAACGTGGGATTATATAGATTTATAATGAATAATACAGTCCTTAATTCAAACCTGTTCAAAATTTGAAACAATGTTAGCTGTTGGATGGAGACTGGTATTTAAATATGGACCGTCAGATGGGGTTTGAAAAAAACCACAGCAACGGTTCCATGGAATGAGTTTCTTCAGATTCATTACATTGTTTTTTGTGTGTGGGGTGGGCAGGGTGTGTATTGTGGGCTCGTTGGTGGGGTGGATTGATTACAGAGAAAGCCCAGGAAGGCATTGGGAGCATTTCTCCATCAATCATCTCTGCAATTGATTGAATCGGTCCGCCATGGACAAGTATGAGAAGCTTGAGAAGGTCGGGGAGGGCACCTATGGGAAGGTGTACAAGGCAAGGGACAAGATCACTGGACAGCTTGTTGCTCTCAAGAAGACTCGCCTTGAGATGGACGAGGAAGGCGTCCCACCCAGTTCTCTTCGGGAAATCTCCCTCCTACAGATGCTGTCCCAGAGCATATATGTTGTTAGGTTAGTTTTTTTTTTTTTTGGTTGGGTGGGGACGCACATTTGAATCACAGAGTTTTAATGTAGAGCTTTTTATTAAGCTTTATATTGCTCTTCTTAAGATCTTGGCTTTTGAATGTAGAGCCCCATGATAAGTTGGGTCATCATTATTGCTACTTTTTTTTCGCCCCTGAAATGCTGAGAAGAGCAGCAAATTTTCTGTGGTTTCTGTTGCCATGAATGCTTTCAAATAGATGTTTGCTGGTTAGGTCATAATGGCGATAATGTGATCCATATCTTATCCGTTCTGTGATATTTTCTGGTTGGTATTTGGTTGAATTTCAGTCTGTGCCTTTATGTGGGTATAGAAGACTCTGTTGGATCATATCTGAAACTATGAAATAAGGAAATGGTGCTTTTCACTTTTTCTGCTGTCCCTGTCATTATTCTGAATATATATATTTTTTTGAAAAATGCCTCAAGAGGTTTCTCTGCATTTCATGGGCTGCCTGGTCTAAGGGGTAGATCTTATGCCAAAATAATCCCAAACTTGCGTCAGGCCTGATCCCTTTGAAATTCATGCCAAATGGGTAAGGCAGACCCTGGTGGACGGGCTTAACACTCTGTTGACCTCATCAGTGAACCAATGCCCCCAAAAGCTAATGTGTGTTTGTTTGATCTCATTTGTTTTAAAGTGTGACAGAGAACAATCCTGCTATAATTTCTTTGTTGCTTGTTTTCAAATACATTTGTTTGTTGGGAGCACCTGTAAACTGTGATTTGTGAAAAGGGCATTGGTGTTTCCCTTTCCTCTGTTATTGCTGTGATGTTTTTCAAATGGGTATTTGTTTGGGAATCTAGTTTGCTAAATCTTAAGAAGAGCAATGCTTCCTTTTTCCAAGCTATTCCCAGTATTTCAAAAATGTGTATTTGTTTGATATTCAGTTGTGTAGCACAATCTGGAAGGTGAATACAGTCTGTGTCTGCTAGGTTTGTTACAGCAAGTAGCTGGTGTTTGATCTTTGCTTTCAAATGCCATGGATGTGAAAACTACCATCAGTATAAGAGGCGGATTTCCTCTAAATACTCTTTTCATTGAATATGTCCTTCCTAAGCTCTAAGTGATTTCAGGGATAAGCTCCATAATTCTAGAATTTTTGTTCAGTAAGGGTAGGCTGGAATTTTCAGGTTGCTTTGTGTGGAGCATGTGTCCAAGAAGGGAAAACCACTTCTTTACCTGGTCTTTGAGTACCTTGACACAGATCTGAAGAAATTCATCGACTCTCGACGCAGTGTCAATCCTGGTCCTCTGCCACCAAATGTTGTTCAGGTATTTCTTTTATTGAAATTTTTTGCGCTTTCATCAAGTATTTCTTTCACTGAACCTGTTTGTGCTTTCATTCTGCACATTGCATTGTATCGGCATTTTCTCCAAAAGCAGTACTCTGATTTCTGAATACGGGTTTTGGAGTACAGAGTTTCATGTATCAACTGTGCAAAGGAGTAGCTCATTGCCACAGCCATGGAGTGTTGCACAGGTAATGATTGATTAGACATCCATATTATAGTTGACTTCCTTTTTATGTTCATTAGTTTACTTAAACCTATGAGGTTAGTGAGTCCAGACTCCAAATTAATAAAATAGATAAACAGGATTGGTACATGGTTGTTTCAGTAATAATCTTCCATGGGATTTGATTATCTTCAGGGATTTAAAGCCACAGAATCTATTGGTGGACAAAAGCAAAGGCTTACTTAAAGTTGGAGATCTGGGACTTGGGAGAGCTTTTACCGTGCCTTTAAAGTGTTACACCCATGAGGTTCTTTCTTAAATTCTTTGGCATTGTATAAACTGGCCTCATTTGATTTAACATCCTTTTAAGTTCGTGGTCATTGATTAAGATTTTGATTTAGGTTCTGTATATTTGTAGGTTGTCACCCTATGGTACAGAGCTCCAGAGGTATTGTTGGGATCAACTCACTATTCCACACCTGTTGACATTTGGTCTGTTGGATGTATTTTTGGTGAGTGTGGCAAATAATGTTCAGAAGGCTTGAATTTTTTTCCGTAATCTCACTCTTGTAATTTTTCCAAATTTTGTCCCTAAGTGGGAGAATTGATGTCTAACGTTTTGTCTTGATACTTTTAGCTGAAATGGTGAGAAGACAGCCACTTTTCCCAGGGGATTGTGAGATACAACAACTGCTTCATATCTTCACGTATGGTTACAATGTCGTTTGGAAAACTTGTTTTAGTGCTAATTAATTCAATCACACAATTAGAAAATGAACTGAGTTGGTTTGCATTGGTGGTTGAAAGGTTGCTTGGAACCCCAAATGAGGAAATGTGGCCTGGAGTAAAACGTCTAAGAGACTGGCATGAGTATCCTCAGTGGAAACCTGAGAACCTTGCTCGTGCAGTTCCAAATCTATCACCTAGTGGTCTCGATCTTCTCAGTGTATGTTCTTCCTTATCTCTCAAACCAATGAGATTCATCATATTTTTAAACTCTTAGTGCCCTTGAAAGGATTAAGATGGTGACAAACTTAGTCATGGCTTGCAGAAAATGCTGCAGTGCGATCCTGCAAAGAGGATTTCAGCAAAGGCAGCTTTGAATCACCCTTACTTTGATGATCTGGACAAGTCTCAATTCTGAGTATTCACATTTCACTATTTATAGGTGTTCAAGGATGCCAGAGCCTTTAGGTGATCAAATTTAAGGAACTGTTTTCTGCGAATGTTGAGGCTTAAGACAGTTTTTGCTATAAGACAGTAGGCGATCACAGTAAAACAGTTTTTGCTATAAATTGGAAGTCTCATCTGCTGTTTGCAAAAGCAAACAGATCTTCCAATTTTTGCTGTTGATTCTACTCAACCTTTCATTCATTTGTTCATCAAGTGGTACTTGCAGAAGCCATGTCTATTTGTACAAGCAAACGGTCCTATTGCCTGTTTAAAACAGTTCTATTTAACTCGAGCACAATCTGATTTATTTCGAATTCTTCTATCTTTTTCCAAGTGCTTCCTCCAATGCTAGTACTTATGAAATATGCTAATGAAACATTCTGTATAAAGCATACAAAAAAGCCCATCCTGCATATTATTGCAGTCACAGTTACGGAATGTTTTCACTAAATGTTTTGACAAAGCGACTCATAGGAAGATGCTCAAGGCTCTGTTCCTTTTCAAGGGTATATTTCTATAGCGTGATAGGTAGAATTCAAACCAACTACTTGGACAAAATTTATAATCAAGTTACTCTATGAGCTTTAGATATGGGTTTGCTCTTTCAAAACAGGAGGTTTACAACACAGGCCATTATAGACATTTGAATCAGACTTATTGTGATGAGTCATTTTAAAAATTTAGTCATTAGTCCTAACAAGCCACTTTCATCTTGAAAGTTCTCTAATTTGTTTTTCATAAAAACACTCAGATATACCCCATCTTGAAGACTAATTTTATGGATGATACACTTGAAGTTTGTATACCACAGACTAACAAAAATATTTTGTCATACTCTAGGGTTCTTTAACTTTTTGGCTTATATGGTGACTTGGACTTGAAGCATGAGATTAGCTTTCAGATACATGTTAATTCTGGATTTAATAAAATAGTAAAAAAAGGAATAATAATTTTTTTTCTCCTTTAAAAATGAGCTTAAAATGTTTTATGTTGGTATAATTTTTTATTATTATTATGATCAGTTTTTTATTCACTTTTGTTTGTATTATTGATACCAATTTTTCATTCATTTTAATTTAAAAGATTACTTTATTTCACATTTCATCTATATCAGATTGTAAAGTGTAATTGGTTTTTTCATCTACACGTGTTATGCAAAGTTTGTTTTAAATATAAAGTTCATGCAGAATGACAATGTGTTTTAAATGAACTATGCAATGTGATGACAATGTGTTTTAAATTATATATGTAATGTGATTTATAGCATTTCAAATTTATTAATTTATTGGTTTTAAATTTTGCATTTAATTGATATAATTTCAAATTTTTAATTTTATAATTTTTATAAACATAAGATTCGATATGGGACAAATGTATTTTAAAATAATAATAAGAAAAAAAATTAAAACTAAAATAATGTAAATTAATAATAATTCAGAATCATTTTAAAATTTTAATACAAATGTATTTTAAAATAATAATAAGAAAAAATTTAAAACTAAAATAATGTAAATTAATAATAATTCAGAGTCATTTTAAAATTCTAATTATTCAAAAAATCAAATCATTCTTCAATCAACATTCATAACTAATTTTCTAATTATTCAAAAAATTAAATCATTCTTCAATCAACATTCATAACTAATTTTGAATATTTACATTTCATTATTTTTTCAATCAACATTCATAATTAACTTTGAATATTCACATTTCATTTCTTTTTCAAAAAAAATAAACAAAAAAAATATAATATTTGATGACACTGAAATGTGTGGATTTTGAGAGCTACCAATGCTTATGATTAATGGACAATGCTTTACTATCTTATTTATATATTTTTGTACTCTTTCAAGTTCACATATCCACTCCCATGGGATAGTTCAGTTGGCAAGACGTGCACACACTTTTTATGAAATTGCAAAATTCATATATCTCGAAATTGTAAAAGTAAACATAAAATTAGTGTTTAATGGTTTAAAGAGAACAATATGTAATTATTAAAAGTTTTCTTTGAAAAAAGTTTATTTTAGTTATAAGAAAATATTATATTTGTATAAAAGTTTGAAAGTTGATTTTTTAAAGGTTATTTTTTTTTAATGTGTTTTTAATAAATAAAGGAGAAGTTATTTTTTATTTTTTAAAAGGTTATTTTTGAAAATAATTTTGTTTTTGTATTGAAAGATAGATGTAGATATTAGGTTAAATTAGATTAGATTAAATATGTAAAAGAAGTGTTAAAGAAATATAGGATTTGGTTTTTGAAAAATGGAATATTTGATAAAGACAAAATACATTTAGGAAGAAGGTGAAAGTTTATTTTAATTATATATATGTATAAAAGTTTGAAAGTTTATTATTGCTTTTTATTTAAAGATAGATTTAGATATGAAATTCCATTGGATTGGATATCGAAGAAGGAAGTTAAAGTATTAGATTTGGTTTTTGAAAAATAGGATATTAAAAACAAAATGTATTTGTCAAAGTTATTTAAAGTATTTGGAAAATTTACCATAAAGCAAACTTAGCCTTTGAAAGGTCATTCTTGAACCTTATTAGTCCCTGTCGTAGGCATAGAGGGACTCTAGCGATCGATAATGCGTTGACTACATATTAGTTTGTCCTTTGATATGAAATATTTGCACAATACCTATTGTTGGAGCTATGGAATTAAAAACATATATTTTTATAAAATAAAAAGTAACATATATGTACTGATCTGATTGGATAAGAGATCAAAGGTCTTATTGTCGGCTTCGTTATTCTCAATGTACCGTATGACAACATATCCAAACTTTTTCTCGTAGACAATATTTTTTAATCATATATTTTTCCTCTATATTGCTTGAAGGTCGATTAATGCTAGCATTAGTTGGAATGTTTGTATCCGTAAGTTGGATATATGTTATTGCTAGCTGAATATATCCGTAAGTTTTGATATGTAGTAAGCATATTGAAATGTTTTGATATCCAAGCTTTGTAGTGATTGAGAATTCCAAAGTTTATAGTGTCTTTGGCGAATGCATATTTCTTGAAATGTATTGACACGTATTCCGAGATGCTTCAATAGGCCTGATAGCATAAATGTTTACATGACACGACGTCCTCCAACACCCCTGACAACTTAAATGTTTGCATACCATGAGGTCCTTAGGCAAACTGAGAGTCTTAAATGTTTTTGTAAATATGGTTCTCGAAGTACATTTTTCCTCGAAATTTTCTATATAGTGAATTTGCATAGTCTTGTTTGTCTACCGCCACTTCAATAGCCATTGTATGTTTTGTCCTTGTTCTGCCATTGAAGCTACATACATTGTTTGCTGGTTCAGTGAGTGCTTCTTCTTGGCTGGTTTGTTAGTTGCTGCCATTGTACGTTTCATCCTCGTAATCATTGAAGCTATATACATTGTTTACTGGTTCGGTGAGTGGTTCTTCTTCGTTGGTTTGTTCTTGTTTGGCCGATGATTCGACCCACACTTCTGCATTTCATTGATTCGGAGTAAGTTTCGATGCCATAGTTTCATTTTGTATTCCTTGTTTACTGTTCAGTGTTTGCAGTTTGCAAGTAAAAATGTTTTCTTATTTGTAGTCGCATGTTCCTTGTATGTTTCTGGTTCCTTTTGTGCTTGGGCTGCAGTTTCGTAATCATTGGAGATACATGTGTTGTTCACTGGCTCGATGATTTTTGCTGGTTCGTTGGTTCCTGGGTTGCTGGTTCTGTTTGTTTAGCTGGGGTTTGCACTTTGGGGCCCTGGGGGTGCAGTTTGGCTTGTTCGTTCTTTCTCTCTGGTTTGGTCCTTGCTGGTTTCTTTTGTTTGATTCGACCTTGCAGGGTTGGGGTGCAACGACGGTGTTTTTTTTTTTTTTTTGGATTATTATTGTTTTTTTGGGGTGCTTTACGGTGGTCATCCCCTGCACCCACCAATCGACATGTAGTTGTGTTATTTTCCATGTCTGTCAAGGCCGATATATGTTACTTTGTGAGATTTTCTTGGTGCTCCAATCTTGCCATGAAAGAAAATATTTGCATGCAAAATTGTTCGAGGATTACATGTGAAGTTAAAATATCCGTTGTTTTTTTGTTGGAATAAAGCGTATGTACGCAGCCTACATTTATAAACCATGTATGGTCAGATGTGAGGATATGACATGACATGTTCTTTCTCCTCTACATAAACTGATGTGCACACGATCCAATTTGTGTTGTGCTTGAGATATGATATGTGCAACAAAGATTCTGCAAGATTATATTTTCATGTCTAGAAGCATGTCTGGGTAGTTTTCCACGGAAAACTGAGAACTTGTATCGTGGGCACAATAGTCCGTGTAGAGGATAAAGAACATGGTTAAAGGGCATATCTGGATAAATTGCTAGCAAAAACCAGAAATCGTTTAGCTGCGACCATGCAATTGCGTGATATTTTGTGCCTTGTAACATATTTTGGCTAGGGAAAAAAAATCTACACATTTACAACCATGGATAGAGAAGTGCAAAGGTTCATGTTTCTGCCTTTCTGGACTGTTCGTTGAGTCAGTTATTTTGTATGTACATATTGCTTGTTCTCCAGTGAATACCACCTTCCATCAATGTTCATTGAATTTTGTCCGTTCCCACATTGAAACAAACAGAGTAGTTGGAGAAAAGGAGGGAGTCTTGACTGCATCGGCTGAAGAGGATATAGAAAGGTGCATGCTTGTACTGTTGTTTCATATTGTGTTGTTTTGTATTTCATTTATGGTCTGTATATGTGTTAAGCTAGTTGCGTGCCTTCCTGCATGGTAAGTTATCATGGTTACATGCGTTCCTTCCTGCATACTAACCTGGTTCATGTCAGTTGTGTTTGTGTTGCATTGCTGCATTTAAACAAACAGAATGGCTAGACAAGACGAAGGACTCTTTGGCGGGTAAATAGACCGGTATCATTTTATTTTAGATGTCTGTTTTCATACTAACTTGCCTTCGTGTCCATTGCATCTTCGACGTTGTTTCCTTGGAAAAAACAGGTTGCTTGGACAGGGAGATGAATTCTTCTGTGCAACAACAGAGGGTTCTATGGTACAATCTTCTAAAAGGTATACCAAGTGTGTTGGTAAATTAAATATACAAACTGAGTGGGGGTATATAACATTAGACTTGAAAATGATGACTTCGCAGTTATGGGCCTTTCTACCCTGCCTGTTTCTACTTTTTCCAGTTTCTATTGTCCCTTTTGTTTTCTAATTCATCTGCCTAGTGTGGTTTCCGAAAATTCCTTCGTGCGCCAGTTGATGGACTAACGGATTGACATATGTGGTCCTGCTTCTACCTTATTCCATAGTTACCCACTTTCTCGATTGCGGGTGCCAGGTTGGTAGGTTGAAGATTGCTCCCCTACCTTCCGGGGGTCCGCGATATACAAATTGGCCATGGTGCCCCGCGCTCATGCCCTGTTTACTGTTAAACATTTCTCCGGTTAAAAAATTAAGATGCATACATTTTTATGTTTGTTTAGTCTTGATGTTTATCTGCATATGCTTGCATCAGAAAAAGTTGGACTATTGACACGGGCATGAACAGTCAGTCATCCCAGACATCGGCAGAACGACAAGGGCAAAGGTAAATATGCATACGCTCTGCTCTTACTATGTTTACTAAACAAATTTTGTGCGCTATATATTCATCTATGGCATGGCAGATACGCTGATGCCATCTGCAATACATGGTTTGCAGCTCGCAAGAAGTATCAACAAGTGCAAGCGAGACACCGAACTTGCTGCATGTTTCACAAACTAAGAGGTGTGATTGCGAAACTGTGGCTCCATAGTTCATCAAAACTATGCATGTACTTGTAGCACACTACCATTCACTTTAGTTTTCCTATTCAAAAAATGACATCAGGTCTAGAGTTGTGACATCCAAAGTACTACCAATAGAGGGGTTGAACAACCGCCAAACTGGAAAAGTATTCATCGGGGACATAATGGTTGTCTATAGCACCTACTTGGACAAGGAAAACAAAAGTAGATCCATTATGCGTGTTGACATGATAGATAAGGACGCCATGATGACAGTGACACTGATTGTTCCTCCACAACTTGTCCAGAAACACGCAGAAAAGATATTGTCGTGTAATGAGATATCCATTACAAATTTTAATAAATTGCCCAAAATAGTATATGACCGTGGCAATTGCGATCGAATTATTTCGCTCAACAAAACAAGCATCGTGGAAAAAATTCCTGCTCTTTGTTCAGAATATCGCTTCCTCCCGGACTCAACTATCAGCTAGCCTGCACAAAGCACCGATATTTACCCAATTGGAACGATTGGGGCTGCTGTGACAGTGGCGAGAAAATTTGGGTCGCAACACATTCTCCATATAAAGGGTGGAGAGTCGGACAACAACAAGGCAATGACACTGCTTTTAATATTCAGTTTTGTTCTTTACTTTCATGTCTGCATGTATGTCGGATAAGTTACACAAATATTGCACTATTCCATGTTGCAACTACAATTGTTCGATACATATTCAGATTTGTTTTCGTCAATGGAACAACAATTGCATAGAGGAGAGATTCCACTTATGTTGTTCAAAAATATAACAAAGAAGAGGGATGCTAGAGAAAGGATCTTTCAGACAACCTAGGAAACGTTTGTAACAGCGTTGCAAGCGAATATAGTAGAGGATTTGAAGAAACTAGCTAGCTCTACAACTGTTGTGTGTATACATCCACAAAATCATCCTCGCTTTGCTTATAGAAATAGTCTTCAACAAATTTATGTGCCTGTTTAATTTTTTAATTTTTTTAACATGGGAGGGGGGGATGAAGTTGTGTATTATATTGTTCAATGTATTAATCCCTTTGCTCGTGTTCCCAGGTTGAAGGTCTTTTAGTTGCAGCCAATGTGTACTCGACCCCCTTTGAGCTTGTATGTGCAAAATGTCATTCCCCTACTTCTGCCTCTGCTTTGATAAGTGATGATACGATAGATTGTCTGTGATGCGGTGAAAAATGTCCATATATTTATGGACATTGCATCAATGGTATTATCTGAACCATGGCCAACATAACCATGCATTGTACGGTTAGGCAGCCTTTGTTAGAAAATGTGCTTCCTGAGTTGGTAGAGTTGTCATATGAAACATATCTTCAGAAAAAGGAAAACAATGTCTACATGCTGCGGAAGCTTCAGATAGAGAGAAAATTCACCTTAAATGAGGACAATGCAATTTTTCATATCGGCTGAAGAAGGGGAAAAAATAAAATTATATCAAACTTTGGGAGGAAACGAAAATACCTCATGTCTCTCTGTAATATTTGTTCAACATCCAGATGAATGTTCGTTGGACTTGGCCCATATCTCTGTAATCCCCATATATCGCATGGCCCCGATTATTTCCTATTGGGAACATATACCAGCTGCAAGAGAAAATGAATGCGACGACGTCTTTTCTTTGTATATCAAATTATTTGGTGCAAAGGTCGATGGGTTTTGCTCTATGGAAAAGGTGCCAGTGACAAGAGTGTTCAATCCACAAATACCACTCCAAAAAGTATGACATCTCAGAGCATCGCTCCAATGGCCCATCACAACAACAAAGAAACCCAGAGTTCTTCAAACGGAGGAGGAGATAATGACCCTCCTCACTCTAAAATTGATAGTTCTCACAAGCTTCCAGTAGAGAAGAAGAGAAAAAAAAAGTGGGACAGGCGGAAGAGTCGGAAATTCAGAGTGAGAACATGGAACTTGACACTGATTTGGATACCATGTTCCACTTCCTTGATCAGCCTGAAGACGCCATCCACCATAGACATCCAATGGACATATCCGTTACCGAACATTTTGACGAAGATGAATCCTTCGTGTTCCAGAGCATTGTTTTTTATAGCTAAAACAAAAAATTGATAATTCAGAAAAAGAAAAAAAATGTTAAAAATAACAAAGGCAAATGTCGTTCAGAGGTTGATGTTGCCAACATGCGGTCATCCCAAATCTGTCAACTTCATACCACGACTGGAGAAGCACTTCATGATTCCATTGGAGGC
Source organism: Picea glauca (assembly GCA_000966675.3). Taxonomy (NCBI): domain Eukaryota; kingdom Viridiplantae; phylum Streptophyta; class Pinopsida; order Pinales; family Pinaceae; genus Picea; species Picea glauca. The sequence continues at coordinate 727,115 of JZKD02S1673178.1, forward strand.
ATCGAGACCGAGAATGCCAGACTGAAGGACCAAGTCAAGGAATTGGAAGACGCTTTCATGCCTATGCCATTGTTTGTTGATCCTTTGGCAATAGCCATGCCTGGCACCCCTGCACACAATGTAAAAGCATCCTCCACCCTCCTTGCATCCTGTAAAGAAAATGTCGAGAACAATATCAAAAAAAGAATGGAACTGGTTACCGAGGCGTGGAAAAGATCACAAACCATCGCTTCCCTTGGAACCAGGGCACATAGCTTGTTGGAGCTTTTGCAGGCCGAATTAAAAGAAGAAGAAAATTTCTTTTTAAAAACGATCATCCCTTTTGGCAAAATTGTCAACAACATGACATAAACAAAAAGAAGATAAGAAGATCTTCCATCCAAAACCCGGATTGGCCAATTGAATGCATGTTGGAAAGAAAAAGTAAAGAACCTGCATCTCATTGTTCAGTCATGTGAAGAAGCCATATCGAAAAAAGATAAATTATTCATAAAGCTGTCAAATATAGACTTAGCCGAGAAAACCAATGACTTCCAAGACCCCCTCTTAATTGCAAAGTCCTTGCCCTTGACTAGGAAAGAGTTCGATAAACAGGTTGCTATGTTGAAGACCTTGCCTCTAGAAAAGTTTTAAAACATCCTTCAATTTGATCAAGCTCACGTCCACGACTGGCTAGTCAAATATGCAGTACATAATGAGGAAATTCATCAGGCTCTCTCTAATCTTTCTATCAACTTCCAGGAATTAGAAAACGATCTTTTCAACATAAAAATCCGAAATGAGATCAATGTTGCCCCAATGAGAGCCTACATTGAAGAATGGGTCCAAAGGCAATTGAAACGGGACGCCACCGAAAGACAACAAGCAGTTGCCAGCATTCCAGTAGCCGTGGAGAACATCCTTGAAACTGCAGTCGTTGGCGACATCAATGAAACGACAACCGCAAGAAAATAGCCAAAGCATTGATATGTACCCTCACTGTAAGTTTACTCATCGCATATTTCTTTGTTTCTCAACCCAGTTATTCCACTTTCTTAAATACAGATGTATAGGCAAACACTTATACCTTTCCATTTATTTTATTTTGCATCTATTGCACTCTATCTTCTTTTCACAATCCTGCTTCTTGTACATATTTCTCTAATGGTCCACGAGAGCCCCAATCCCAGTCTACATGACAAATGCATTCAAATTCCGGTTTATATGTAACAAACTTTACTTTTTTTGTATATTTCATAATTTCCACTAGTATGTGACAAACTTTTATTTTTTGACATATTTCAAATAAAAATGCATTAAATTTTTTATATGTTACAGAGTCTATTCTTATCTTTCACCACTCTGTATGACAAATGCATTTAGTTTTGAATATGTTACAAACTTTTATTCTTATGCTTCAACAGTCTGTATGTTGAATGCATTTACTCTTTGATATGTTACACAAGCGTCATTTACTTATACCCCATGTTCACAAACACATTTAAATTTTTATATTTCTTATCTTCTATTAATTTTATGTCATCATATATTTTTGTCTTTCACCAATCCATATGAAAAATGCATTTAAATTTCCAAATTTATTCTTGCACTGTCAACATTTTTTTTACTTTGTTATATACTTTAAAAAAAAATATGTTTGCTATATATTTTCTAAAATTAGATGGTGCTCTGCCTGCTAACCGTCATTTACTTTTGCCCCATCTTCCATGATATACATGTTGCACACAACATTTTCGTGATATACATTTTGCACCGAACAATTCGTTTCATTTACAATTCAACCCCATTTTACACAATTTACTCCTATCCCAACCCCATTTACCTGCCTGATAATTTCTATGGCATTGTGACGCAAATGTACTATGTGACTTGCTTTACCAGATTTCGTTGATCAATGAACTTGGTCAAACTATTGTTTTGGAATATTTTGAAATGAACGAATATATAGTGTGCGAAGTGCAACTGTCCTATCATACCAACAAGAGGCTCTTAAAATTCAAATTGGTCGTTGTTTTGGCATTTTTGCTTATTCGATGAAATTGGTAAAATTAATATCCTGGAATAATTTGAAATCAAGGAATATATACTATGCAGAGTGCAATTTTGCTATCATATGAACAAGGGGGCCTTAAAATTCAAATTGGTCCTTCTTATGATTGCGGTGATAGAATTTTAAAACAACTTTGTTTTGTTTCCTTCATTTTTTTTTAAATAAACGATTTAAAATCCTTTAATAATTTAATGTAATTCACTTGTACAATATCAATAGTTAATATTAATAATTTAATGTAATTCACTTGTACAATATCAATAGTTAATATTAATAATTTAGTATTTGAAAAATAATATTTTTAGATGAAGTTAGATAGGATCAACATCCCTAAACAATTGCAATTTTTAACCTGCCAGGCATGGAGTTCGCAAGTCCGCCTATTAATTTGTATATCACGGAAGTCTGGCTGATATTTGTAAGACACTGAACAAAAGAGGCTCAAATTTCAGCCCGCCAGGCCGAGAACCCGCAATCCAAAAAGTGGCCAAGTATGGAACGAGGGATCCGCATATGCTGTATAAAATCTCTTGTCCATAGTTTCTAAAAGTACATGTTTGCTATGCATTGCCCGTTTGTTGGAAAACTTATATATCAATTGCCCGACCAGATTGTACAAACTTTCTCGTCTAATTAAATTCTTCAATATCAAAAAATAATATCAATAATTTAGTATTGAAAATAATGTTTTTAGAAATGTTAGATAGTTGATATCGCATCAATATCTTTTCAAGTCCATGTGTCAATGTGTATATTGCGGAACTTCGACTGCTATTCGGAGGACAAGGAACAATGAAACTGCAATGTTGAGCCAGGTAGCCCACATGTCCGTTTGTCAATTTATATATCGTGAAATTGTGGGTGTTGTTTGTACAATGCGGAACAATAGAGGCCCAATTTTCAGCCCGCCAACCCCAGAGCCCCCAATAAAAAAAAAAATCGCTAAATATGAAATTCATACGGGATCGCTACGGGGCAATACAAGTGCAATGTTCAGCCAACCAGCCCGAGTCCACATGTCAATTTGTATATCGCGGAAGTATGGGTGCTATATGTAGGACACAAAACAATAGAGACTCTATTTTCGGCCCACCAGGCCGCGAACCCACGATTCAAATTTTTTTTAAGTATGGAATCAGGGATCCGCATATGCTGTATAAAATCTCATGTCCATACTTTATATATAAAGACTCATGTCCAGAAGTCCGCCCGTCAGTTTGTATATCGCGAAAGTCTCAGTGTTGTTTGTAGAACACAAAACAATAGATACTTAATTTTCAACCCGCCAGGCCGCAAACCCGTGATCCAAAAAGTGCCCAAGTATGGAATGAGGGATTTGCATATGTTATAGAACAATAGAAATGCAATGTTCAGCCAAGCAACCCGTAGGTCCTCTTGTCAATTTGTATATCGCAGAAATATGGGTGCTATTTGTAGGACACAGAACAATAGAGACTCTATTTTCAACCCACTAGGCTGCAAACCCGCGATCAAAAAAGTGCCTAAGTACAGAATGAGGGATCCAAATATGGTCTATAAACTCTCATTTTCAGCCCGCCAGGCCGAGAACCCACGATCCAAAAAGTGGCCAAGTATGGAACGAGGGATCCACATATGTTGTATAAAATCTCTTGTCCATAGTTTCTAAAAGTACATGTTTACTGTGCATTGCTCGTTTGTCGGAAAACTTATATATCAGTCACCTGACCAAATTGTACAAACTTTCTCGTCTAATTAAATTCTGCAATATCAAAATATAATATCAATAATTTAGTATTGAAAATAATGTTTTTAGATATGTTAGATAGTTGATATTGCGACAATATATTTTCAAGTCCATGTGTCAATGTGTATATCGCGGAACTCCAATTGCTATTCGGAGGACAAGGAATAATGGAACTGCAATGTTGAGCCAGGCAACCCACAGGTCCGTGTGTCAATTTATATATTGCAAAATTTTGGGTGTTGTTTGTGCAGCGCAGAACAATAAAGGCCCAATTTTCAGCCCGCCAGCCCGAGAGCCCCTGATAAAAAAAAAATCGCTAAATATGAAATTCATATAGGATCGCTATGGGGCAATACAAGTGCAATGTTCAACCAACCAACCTGAGTCCACATGTCAATTTGTATATCGCAGAAGTATGGGTGCTATTTGTAGGACACATAATAGTAGAGACTCTATTTTCAGCCCACCAGGTCGTGAACCCGCGATTCAAAAACTTTTTAAGTATGGAATCAGGGATCCACATATGTTGTATAAAATCTCATGTCCATACTTTATATATAAAGACTCATGTTCAGAAGTCTGCTCATCAGTTTGTATATCGTGGAAGTCTCAGTGTTGTTTGTAGGACAGGGAACAATAGATACTTAATTTTCAGCCCACCAGGGCACGAACCCGCAATCCAAAAAGTGCCCAAGTATGTGAGGGATCCACATATGTTATAGAACAGTACAAATGCAATGTTCAACCAAGAAGCTCGTAGGTCCTCCTGTCAATTTGTATATTGCGGAAATCTGGGTGCTATTTGTAGAACACAGAACAATAGAGACTCTATTTTCAGCCCACTAGGCCGCAAACCCGCAATCAAAAAAGTGCCTAAGTATAGAATGAGGGATCCGCATATGGTCTATAAACTCTCATGTCTATACTTGATATAGAGACTCATCTCCGCAAGTCCGGCTGTCAATTTTTATATCGCTGGTGCTCTATAAAATCTCATGTACATCCTTTATAAAAGTACATGTGTACTATGTATTGTTCGTTTGTCGCAAATCTTTTAAATAAGTCGCCCGACCAGATTGTACAAACTTTCTCGTCTAATATAATTATGCAATATCAATATGTAATATTAATAATTTAGTATTGAAAATAATGTTTTTCGATATGTTAGATAGTTAATAGGGATTGCCATCCGTAAACAATGGCAATTTTAAACCTGGCAGCCCTTGATTCCATTTGTCATTCTATATATTGCAGAAGTCCGAGTGCTATTTGGAAGACACAAAACAATGAAAGTGCAATGTTGAGCCAGCCAACCCACAACTCCGCTTGTCAATCTACAAATTCCGTGACATACACATTGACGGTCGATATATGTCACTGAGATACAATATGACCATCACCCCTTCACGTCTCCTGGGTATATCTTCCGCCGTTTTTCTTTTGTAACCCGCCCGACCGCTTTCCATACTTTGGTATTTCTTGGAATCGGTTTCACCATCGCCACTGCCTTCGTACTTCTTTCTAGATATGCAATAATTAAGCTTTAATGCTAGTATCCATCCTGCAGGAACCGTTAACATTGTCATTAATGTCCAAAAATCCGGAGAAGATTTGTCATTAGTACGAATTAAACTAAGATTTGCGCACAAGTATGTTATCCTTTTCAAGTATTCATTTCAAAGGCGATGCAATACTTTTTTTTTGTGCTCCGACGGGTTGGTGCTTTTAAGAAATTTGTGATTCTTAATCTCTTTTCCCCATCACCGCCATCTTCGCACTTTTTAATAATTGTGCAATTAGTGAGTTGTGATGGTCACAACTCATTCCACACGAACCTTGGAAATTGTCATTAATCAGCGAAAGACTCGAGAAGATATTCCATTGGTATGCATTAAACCATAATTTATCGAAGGTTATATTATCCCTCCCCGACTTTCATTTCAAACATCGTCTCGAGCAAATGGAAATTCTTAATAACTTATGGCAGTAGTTCTCTCCACGCATAGTAAACACATTTGGGCATAATGGCCAGAGGTTCCACTATTGCAGAGCATATTCTTACTATTCATCTCCCTCCGCCCAAAGAACAAAAAAGGAGATGGTCCCTTGCTACACCGAGAGATATACTTCAAGCCAAAAACTTCCATGGCAACCCTAGCTACTCAAAGAACCTGCCCAATTGCATTCATGGTTGTCGCAAAAGTTGATGCCATGAATTCCCAGCTGGAAGAAGATGATCTGATGGATGATGCTACGACAATGGATGATGTCAATGCAAAGAATCTTCCCACTCCTACACCCAATTTGAAATCAACCTTAATGAACAGAGATTCCTGGCTCAGTGATCGCGGTCATGACAACACCAAAAGGGGTTTCAGAAAAGAAACGAACGATGAATGCAACAACCACTTTGCAACGTGAAATTAGGAATTCCAGAGTTCCAAATTAGTTCATTCTGGGCAGAAAATTTTTGTTATAAAGCAATGATATGTTGATTCTCCCAGAGATATATTTCAAGCCAAAAAAATATTGTTTAGCATCTTCCGGAATCAGGTCCAAAACTCTCGTTGTTGCAAGGCATTTTCCTACTAGTCATCTCCTTCTACCCAGAATGGACTAATTTGGGTCTCTGGAATTGCACGTGCAAACTGTGCTACTGAATTTTTTTGGACTATGCAGAGGCAGTTTCAGCTAAGGGCTATTCCAGTTGGCTTGCAACCATTTTCGTCTTTTTCCTCAGGGAAAGCTTGTGAAAAAGATCAATTATAGCAGAGGATGATTCATCGAGGAGAAAACTCCAAGGATCTTGCATACTGCAGAACGCGTGCCTGTGTTTGTTGCATATACCTTATTGTACCAAGATTTATAGTAGTCTATATACTGTTATAACACTTTTTACTTAAAGAATAGTATAAACAATTATTTAAATTTTATTCAATATTATTTTTAACGTTTTTAAATGTAATTTTGGAATTTTGATAAAGGTTTGTACCTAGAAATTGATCCTTCTTGGCTCTAGAGTTAAAATGCATATATACTTGTATATTCTATTTTATATTAATATTAATCAATAAACTATAAATTAAATTTATGATATCTATCTTATAATATTAATATTAAATATCCTATTCATTATTAATATGTGATAATATTTTGTTAAATTTTATTCAATTAATTATTCAAATTTATTTTTATTTTTCATGTCCAGCCTGTTCCGTGATATACATGTTAAGTAAACATTTCAGGCTATGTGGTCTGTTAGGTAAACATTTAAGGATGTCAGAACCGTCCAAGGGGCTCGCGCTGTTTAAACATTTAAGAAACAATGTGTGTGGCAGGCTTTACGTACATTAAGTACTTAATAATAATAAAAAATAGAGAAACCTTGGATACGCTAGCATATCAAACATTGGGATAAATTTAGGTAGCAGAAAATGATAAGAAAAACATTCGAACTAATGCTAGCATTAATTCACCTTCAAGCAATGCATAAAAAAATATATGATTCAAAAAGACCGTATATGATCAAAAAATTTGGATATGCTAGCAATACAATACTCGATGTTTTTCTTATTTTTTTAAATGGATTTGCTATTAAAATTTTATTGCCTTTGACTCTTCGTTGCCAATGTACAATGTTGTATCAAAATCCTTATTCTTGTTTCTAGACATGCAATTATTAAGTTTTAATGTTAACAACCCATAGTGCAAGAAGTTCAATACTTGAGTTAATGTCTTTCACTCATGGAACAATGTATCAAGAACACAATTACACCCACACATTCCAATAAAATCTAATCTTCAACAAAGCATTTGCTGGCAACTGGTAGAAAAGGAAGTTTAGTGGTTAAGTTGATATGTTTCAATCCTGGAATAATGTATCAATAACATAGTTGCACGCACACATTGCAATAAAATCTAATCTTCAACAATGCATATACCCTTCTCTGTATTACAGGCCACCTATCATGCCCACTTCCGTCGTGCAAATTTTTGATCTGAAAACTTTCGAGAAATACAATTTAACCGTCGGGTCCTCGCATATTTAGTGGAACTATTGTCACCCCATTTTGAAGCATGTTTGTCCGCTTTCCATACCTAGCCATTTGTTCAAATTTCTTTGGCGGATCGTCGGTTTGGGAGGTTGAATAAATAATCAGTTCGTAGTCGTTGTTTCCTGTGCCCGCACCCCTTTGCAATTAGCAATTGGCAATTATAAATAAGATCTTATTGCTATGCATGCAATTAGCAATTTCCCTATTCCAAACTTAGCCACTTTGGCGGAATTCCGCAAATATACAAACCGGTTGCTGAACTGCCCCATCATGATCTATTCCGTTGTACACATTTTGCACTCAAAAATCTTGAAACATGAAATTTCACCGTCCAACACTCGGCTGTCTTGACTATCCCCGTAACCCTTTTTTGAATCTCGTCCGACCACTTTTTAGATTTTGCCATTCTTTCCTTGCTCTCCGTCATCTCCGTCACCTTTGCACTTGCTATAATAAAAGAAAATAAAAAGTTATATATATATATATATATATATATATATATCTTGTTTCTAAATATGGAATAACTGGCATTTAATTCTAACAGGTCATCATGCAGAAACCGTATATATTGTCCTTGATGGGCGAAAGGTTCGAGGACATCTCGTATTCATGCGCATTAAACCAAAATTTGCGGGGGGATTATATTATCCCTTCCGAGTGTTCATTTCAAAATCATGAAATCCCGTTCACATGACGTGGCCTTCGCATGTTCATAAAACCTCCATTCCTTAATTGCTCTTTGCCGTACCCGCCACCTTTGCAATTCTAAATATGCAATAAATAAACTTTACTACTAACAGTTCATCATGCACCACCAATACAGATTGTCATTAATCAACGAAAGGCTCGATGAGATTTCCCATTCATAAGCATTTAACCAAGATTTAGCAAAAAGATACATTATTCGCTCTAACTGTTCATTTAAACCATCATCTGCAGCAAAGCAACCTTCTTATAAACCTATGGCATCATCTCGACACCAGTTATATGGAGATATAGTGAACATCTTTAGGGCCGAGGACTAGAACTTCCACTGGCCCAGGGCATTTTCTTATTACTCAACCTCTGCCGCAGAGAACCAAGTAATTTGGACCTCCAGGATTGCTCATGCAGGCTGTGTCCCCGAGGTTTTTGATTGTAAGGACCTGGTCTCTTGGTGCACCGATAAATTTATTACAGAGAAAATAATTATTCCACTGCAGGAACACTCTTCTGTTTCTTTGTCACCTCAGGTCTTCCGCCAGATGCTGAAATTGTCGGAGCCAACATTGGCGTTCAAAGGAGAAGATTGCAAACAACAAAGCATAATAACAGATTGGACCTCTTGCCCCTTTTTTTGGAAAACCTGAATCTAGTTCCTAAAGATATTACAAGCATGTAGGTTAGTTCATTTAGAAATCCATTTCGCAAAATTGCTTGGTTGTTTACAAGAATAACGGGACATGAGTTCACATGTACTATTTCCCACATGGCTCTTTATATTTTGTATTTCACAGTCAACGAACAAGCCATTTTTTATTGGGGCAAGTTAATTTCCCATGAAATATCTTCCCAATTGTCAAGCCACAAAAGGGAAAATAAATTTTATATGTCATCCTACTTAGTTTTTGCAATAGCACATTCCTGTCGATTTCTGCAACTGTGTCTGTCCAAGAATGTCAACTGTGAATTCCACCCAGTAACGTTCTGGTACCAGGCTTTGTAGAAGCACAAGGCTTCCCACTGTTTTTAGGAGGTTTTTAATGGCTTCCTATCTGTTTTCAAAGTTTTGTTGTTAGGAGAAGATGCTCCCCGCATATCTGAACATGCAACTAGTTTTTTGGACAAGAAGGGGACACTCGAACATTTAAATAATTACACTGTCATAAGAATTTTTGGCTCCACGGAACAACCTGCCCCCCTTCCATGTCACATTATGGACAAAATTTTTATTGAAGAAGTATCACGTCAATACATCTACTGGTTCCATCTGTTCCAAAGGAAGAAAAAAAAAACAGTTCATTCCTCTGCCTTGGAAAATAGGGGAGTTCATGTTGAAAAACGTAAAAAAAATTGACGATTTCGCAGCACATTTTAGCACCTCCAACCTCAGTTATGCTGAAAACATAAGAGGATTCAACCCCTATGATATTTTTAGACAACATTTACAAACACTTGGCCTCGGCGATTGTTTTGTAAATAAACACCTGCCCAAAAATAGAGACAGTGACGATCCTGCCTCTGATGCCGACGACGTAGAGACAGTGCAAAGCTACACTAAACTGTACATGCAACAGGGAAAAGGCACCATTGACAAGAGTGTTCAATCCGCAAATACCACTCCAAAAAGTACGATATCCCGGAGCATCGTTCCAACGACCCATCACAACAACAAAGAAACCCAGAGTTTTTCAAATGAAGGAGGAGATAATGACCCTCCTCACTCTAAAATTGATAGTTCTCACAAGCTTCCAGTAGAGAAGAAGAGAAAAACAAATGTGGGGCAGGTGGAAGAGCCGGAAATTCGGAGGGAGAACATGGAACTTGACACTGATCTGGATACCATGTTCCACTTCCTTGATCAACCCGAAGACGCCATCCACCATAGCCATCCAATGGACATATCCGTTACCGAACATTTTGACAAAGATGAATCCTTCGTGTTCCAGAGCATTGTTTTTTATAGCCGAAACAAAAAATTGATAATTCAGAAAAAAAATGTTAAAAATAACAAAGGCAAATGTCGTTCAAAGGTTGATGTTGCCAACATGCGGCTGTCCCAAATCTGTCAACTTCACACCACGACCGGAGAAGCACTTCATGATTCCATTGGAGGCATCGAGACCAAGAATGCCAGACTGAAGGACCGAGTCAAGAAATTGGAAGACGCTTGCATTCCTATGCCATTTCTTGTTGATCCTTTGGCAACAACCATGCTTGGCACCCCTGCACCCAATGTAAAATCATTCGCCACCCTCCTCGCATCCTGTAAAAAATATGTCGAGAACAATATAAAAAAAAGAATGGAACTGGTTATCGAGGCGTGGAAAAGATCACAAACCATCGCTTCCCTTGGAACCAGGGCACATAGCTTGCTGGAGATTTTGCAGGCCGAATTAAAAGATGAAGAAAATTTATTTTTAAAATCGGTCATCCCTTTTGGAAAAATTGTCAACAATATGACAGAAACAAAAAGAAGAGAAGAAGATATTCCATCCAAAAACTGGATCGGTCAATTGAATGCATGTTGGAAAGAACAAGTAAAGAACCTACATCTCATTGTTCAATTATGTGAAGAAGCCATATAGAAAAAATATAAATTATTCACAAAGCTGTCAAATATAGACTTAGCCGGGAAAGCCAATGACTTCCAAGACCCCCTCTTAATCGCAAAGTCCTTTCCCTTGACCAAGCAAGAGTTCGATAAAAATGTTGTTATGTTGAAGACCTTGTCTCTGGAAAAGTTTTACATCATCCTTCAATTTGATCAAGCTCACGTCCACGACTGGCTAGTCAAATATGCAGTATAGAATGAGGAAATTCATTAGGCTTTCTCTAATCTTTCTATCGACTTCCAGGAATTAGAAAACGATCTTTTCAACATAAAAATACGAAATGAGATCAACGTCGCCCCAATGAGAGCCTACATTGAAGAATGGGTCCAAAGGCAATTGAAACAGGCCGTCGCCGAAAGACAACAAGCAGTTGCCAGCATTCCAATAGTTGTGGAGAACATCCTTGAAACCACAGTCATCGGCGACATCAATGAAATGGCAGGTGCAAGAAAATAGTCAAAGCATTGATATGTACCCTCACTTGAAGTTTACTCATCACATCTTTCTTTGTTTCTCAACCTAGTTATTCCACTTTCTTAAATACAAATGTATAGGCAAACATTTATACCTTTCCATTTATTTTCTTTTGCAGCTATTGCACTCTATCTTCTTTTCACAAACCCTCTTCTTGTACATATTTTTCTAATGGTCCATGGGAGCCCCAATCCCAGTCTACATGACAAACGCATTCAAATTCTGGTTTATATGTAACATACTTTATTTTTTTTGTATATTTCAAAATTTCCACTAGTATGTGACAAACTTTTATTTTTTGACAGATTTCAAATAAAAATGCATTTAATTTTTTATATGTTACAGACTCTATTCTTATCTTTTACCACTTTGTATGACAAATGCATTTAGTTTTGAATATGTTATAGACTTTTATTCTTATGCTTCAATAGTCTGTATGGCAAATGCATTTACTCTTTGATATGTTACACAAGTGTCATTTACTTATACCCCATGTTCACAAATGCATTTAAATTTTTATATTTCTTATCTCCTATTAATTTTATGTCATCATATATTTTTATCTTTCACCAGTCCATATGAAAAATGCA
>JZKD02S1673178.1:797433-855409 GCA_000966675.3 Picea glauca
ACTGGATTATGAGAATCCTAGAGTTGAGATCGTTTTGGAAAGACCGGAGGAAGTCCAATTCTATGGCAGCCATGGAACCATGTGATTCACAGATGCAGAAACATGGATCTTCTTGCCAAGACTTGGATTCTTCCAATAGTTCTTGTGGGTGTTGTTATGCAGATGGCAGTGCTTTACGCTCGCATGTGATAGAAGTTCCTCGGATCGAAGTGAAGCATGATAGGAATTCTTTCTCCAGGTTCCCGCATCATGTACCTCTGTCCGATATTAGGTTTTATGGCCGATATTCATATCTCTGTAACCGGGCGTACTCGATTCCAGACATTAAGTCAGGAGACCTCTTAAAAGAACCATGGTCTGCATTTTATCACATCGTCTTTGGAGAAGAAAGCAGAACCTGCTAATAAGGCAAAGGAATCAGTGATCAGTGATAAGTCTTCAACAACTTCTTCACCAGCGCAAAAGGAAAACAGTGTTAACAACGAAGCTAAGTCTAAAAGCAGGCTCCCTATAAACCCAGTGGTTGCTTACAGAGTAGCAGCTAATGTTGCTTCCTATTTGCATTCACAAATAAAATATATACTTCCTTTTAAAATCCATGCATAGAAATGCAACTGATGACGATGATCTGTACAGTTGAAATGGAAATTAAGTGATCAGAAAATTATAAGGTTTATAGATCATGAGCCCAATATCCAATACCGCAGCTTACAAGTGTCAAGGAAGGAATGATGAGGTGTCAAAGCAATTAACAAACGGTTAAAAGATTAGTAACAGCAGCGCATCCGACAGTTCCGGAGAAGGCAAACAGTTTCATATGCCCCGGAAAACTAAGAGTTTTATTTTAGATTTTTTCTCTTTTAAAAGATTGATGTATGTAGCAGAAAAAGAGGGGGGCGTAGGGGGTGAACTGGGAAAAAACCTCTTGTGAAGAGGGGTTCATTTGTATGTTGAGTTAATGTGTAAATCCGAATTTGAATAATACAGATGATGTTTTTACTTGTGACTGTGAGATTCATCACGGTCGATTTCTTTCAGTATGTTCTTCTTCTTTTCAGCTGTGTTAAATATGTTTGGACTCATTTATATGTTCCTTACCCGCAGTTGATATTGTCATTATCATATTGTTTATTTCTTCCTTATTCCGTCACGACTGTATTACAATTTCGTTTTCTTCTAACTGATGTGCTTCGTTTTACTTTAGTACGACCACTACTATAGCGAATGAATGTTGGTTTTCTGTAATTGTTTGTTGTCTTTCCTCTGCACCAGCTATCAGCGGGTGTAAGACCAGTCTACACTTCCGGAATTCTACATATATTCTCTGCTACATCGGCCTGTCCTTTCATTTTTTCTACTACTGCATCATGATTATCAAATCGTTGAAAGATAGACTTACTTTGCCTCACTTTCCGCAAGTTATATGATCGCTGCTATTATCTCCTTTCCTCGGTTTTCACTTGACTCCATGCCCAATGGACCATTTCCCTGGTTTAACCCCCAAACTTTAAAAATCCAAGACCATCATTTACCCATAAATCTGCCCACCATTTCACGCTTACTAAAAAGCATATTGTGACATTGTTCGAGAGATCCCTCTCAGGTTGGAGGAGGGCAGCTTCTAACCCAAAGTGGTTCGAGGTTGCCTCGGGATTGATTTGTTGCAACCCTTTTCAGTGCCGAGTGTCAACAATTATGAAGAAGAAGAAGCTCATGATGATTATGATGTTGGTACTTCTGAGATAAACCTGACCTGGGACATTGTATATGGAGTTATTGGCGAAGAAGAGGATTTTCCCTATGAAGAGGTAAATTCTATATAAACTAGAAGAAAAGGCCCTCTTCCTAGTACTTCAGCTCCATCTCCCATCACTTCCTCCAAGAAGACTATTCCCCAAGAAAAAATAGTCACTAGGGCCTTATTGATTTTTTATCAACTCAATTACAGTTTAGTATAAGACATGAAGAGAACTAGGGAAAACATTGATTTCTATGAGTTAACAAAGTTAAAACAATAGAAGAACAATTTACTTAAAGCATTAGACAACAAAATTGTTTTAAAACAAGCATCTACATTTGTAAGTAAAGATAAAGAAAAAAATGTTGAAAGTTAATCTTCGAGAAAGAATAAACAAGTCAATACCAATGATGTGCTAATAGGACATAAGTCTAATTCTCACACAACACCTTTTCTGTTAACTTTTGAAATCTTCAACATAAACATTCACAATTGTCTGGTAGACTCTGGAGCTTCATTGAACATAATGTCATATTCTGTTTGCAAGAAAATAAATTCTCAAACACAGAATTCTACCATACAAATTGTATAGCTTGATAGAACAAGAATTAAAGTTTAAGGTGAACTTAAGGATGTTTTTATTCGATTGTCTTCTAATCCTAAGGTTCACCAAACAATTGACATAATTGGGTTTGATATTCCTGAAGTCTATGGATTGCTCCTAAGCAGGGACTGGTCTGCAAAAATTCATGGCTATTTTGCTACAGACTAGTCCCATATGTGGTTTCCATATAATGGTAAACCTAATCAAATCAGAGTGGATCATGAAAAACATGAAATTTACTATGACTGATATTGATGGTGAAATGAATCAATTTTGTTTTCAAATTCCATCTTGGGCAATTATTGCGTTGATTCATTTGTTGGAAATTTTGTTGCAGAAATTTCATCATTCACGGATTCATATGTACAATTTGATGTTGTAAAATTTTCCCAAACTAATTCTTCTAAATGTATAGATTTTCCTTCTGAGATTTTAGAATCTGTTGTAAATAATGATTTATGGACCTCGTTTTTTGATGGATCAAAATCTAATGAAAGTGTTGGAGCAGGTTGCATATTACAATATCCCAATGGTAACAAAACCATGTTAGCTTGTAGGCTGGAGTTTCAATGCACAAACAATGTAGCCGAATACGAAGCACTAATCTAAGGTTTGAAAAAGGATATAGATTTGAATGTTAAATTCATAAAGGTTTTTGGTGATTCATAGATTATCGTCAAATAGGTACAAAATACTATCCATTGTGTTTCGAATCATTTTTAAAATTACCAACAATTTGTTTTGGATTTATTACCACATTTCACTGCTTTTGAGATCAAATCTATTCCTAGAGCCCTGAATTCAGATGTAGACCTTCTTGCTAATGTGGCCTTAAATTTGATTCCATATGAAGAATTTTCCCATGACAGATCATCAATTGAGTTGTTGTTTAGGCCATCCATGCCTGACAATATGATGCAAGAGCATCACCTTCAACATTAAAAACAAGACAGGCTAGAGGACAGTGCATCATCCAGCATGCTAAGAAGTTGATTCAGATTTCCAAAGGAGGAAAGCGCCTTTTTTAATTTTGAAATTAGAAAGAGGGAGTATTGAATGTTTGGAGGCAGATGCCATCCCCAAAAGATCTTAACAGATTGAAATATCTTTAATGTATGGATAGATTATACAAATTTCGAGCTTAGCTCGTATTTGCTTTGTAAATGTTCATTTATTATGACAGGAGACCAGTAGGTAGGAATGAGGGAAGGATCGAGAAGCCCCTTCACACATATAATTTGTTTTATTTGGGGGGGGGGCGCTTGAGTTGTTGTCGCTGAGACATAGAAAGGAGAAATAGAGATGTTTTGTAAGAACTTTGTATATGCATTTTTACTAAATATATGAGAAGGAGATTGCTCAAATGTGTGTTGTATCTATCCCTGAGTGAATTATTTAAATGAGTTTACTCTCATTGTTTGTGTTTAACTTGTTCATGCATGTATTTCCTGTATTTTGTGTTTCATTAATGAATTTATCAGCTTAGTATAAGTTTCAATTGTTTCTCTTCTGGAACACTTGGTCGAGGAGCACATAGTGCCCATGCAAGGAGTGTGCAGACCGGGAGTTAGGATAAGAGTTTTTCAAGCTCAGGAGGGATAGAGGTGTGTTGCAGAGACTACGTAAAGAGTGCGCACATATACTCCTTAGATTATATCGTTCTCTGTCGAAATTCCCTTGCAAGGAGTGCAGAAGGGTCGACACTCTATAGAGTTGTTGAATTCATTTAAGAAAAGGGAAAGTGTTCAGAGATTCAAGTGTTGGAGCAGGGACATGTGGGCATCAAGGGTTCGTTCGCTACTTCACCGGTTGGAGGAACAGGCGTTCGAAGGAGCAAAGGAAGGACTACCGGAGACCGAAGTCCTGGATTCCATCAGGACCATTGGTCCAGAGGACAATTGTCAGTAGATTAGAGACTCCATAAGATTGAGGGTTCGAAGGTTTTAAGGGTAGAGAGTGCTAAGACGCCTGGAGGCCCAGAGGCTGAAGCATCGTGAGTCATTTATGTCGGAGGAGACGTGTGGAGGGTGGATATCCACTCCGTTACCCAGACGTTCGGAGAAGTGCAAAGGTCTGGCGACGGGAGAAACCCTGAAATCCCGAAGGGATCTGGACCATCCACCTGTCATCGCTCCAAACCGTCGATCCTGATAGGATTTAGATACTCCGTGAAGCTATGATTCGGGAGGATTGTGAGGTATCTCTATTGGAGACGCCTGGAGTGTGAAGGCCTCGAAGTCTCGAATTGGGTGGAGAACAACATGTAAGCCCCTGGTTTTGAGCCTAGGGTCACGAGAAGGTAGCGTATGATCAGTGGGAGCCTACTAAAAAGGGGGTTTTGGCCCGAAAACTGCAGAAAATACATGTGGGGCCCGAAACTAAAAAGTCCAGAGAGACCTTGTGAGCTGATCCAACTCCGGTAATTCGAAGATCCTTAGACCGGGAGGTTAGTGGACACCAAATGAGGGTGGGGGTCTGCGCCACAATATAACCAATTAGATATTTTTTAACGATGAATATCATATAATAAGTTTTCTTACTCAAGAAGACACTTACAAATATTTAGTCATTGATGAGAATCAACATGATTCAGAAATCAATTCCCATTCACTAGTTTGTAAAACTAAACCATAAAACATTATTCCAAAATCAATAGTTAAACTCGAAGATTTTTATGATCTTTAGGATAGGTTTAAAACACCAACTAACTGCAAGACACATAATTCTTCAATGAAATTTGAAATCATAAATTTGGGAATTGTAGAAAATCCACGAAATATTAATCTTGGTTTAGGATGTACTCCTACAGAAAGAGATTATTTCATTAATATTTTTACATAATATAAAGATATTTTTTCTTGGACATAGAATGATCTGAAAAAATATGATACTTCATTCATTCAACATGTGATTCCACTGAAGTTTAACACCAAACCAATCCAACAAAAAATAAGGAAAATTCACCCTAACTTAGAACAACAAATAAAAAAAGAATTAAATAAATTGCTATAAGCAAGGATCATTTTCCCTGTTAGACACTCTCAATGGGTTTATAATATGGTTCCAGTTAGGAAGAAAAATGGAGATATTAGTATTTTTATTGACTTCAAAAATTTGAATAAGGCATCCGAAAAAGAAATTTTTCATCTTCCCTCAATGGAGCAGATTTTGCAATTTGTGGCAAGATCTGAAATTATGTCTTTTCTAGACGGATTCTCAGGTTATATTCAGGTCTTAGTTTCCAAATATGACCAATTGAAAATGAACTTTAGAACCTATGCATACAGGAAAATGTCATTTGGGTTAATAAATGGTGGTGCCACATTTCAACGTACCATGGATATTGCCTTCGGAGGCTTAGTAAATAAATCAATGGTAATTTATTTAGATTATGTCACTATTTTCTCCAAGAACATATATGATCATGTGCATCATCTTAAACAAATTTTTGGTCATTGTAGGAAATATGGAGTCTCTCTCAATTCTAAGAAAAACATATTTGCTCAAACAGAAGGGGAACTTTTAGGATTCATCATTTCTATATCAAGAATTGTGATAGAACCCAAAATAATAAAATAAATATTGGAAATTATTTTCCCTCATAATAAGAAAAAAATGCAATATTTCTAGGGAAAATCAATTTCGTCAGACAATGTCTCAATTTTTGCAGAGATAGTAAGACCATTACAAAACATGATTAAAAAAGATATTGTTTTCAAATGGAATAACAATGAAAGAGAGTCATTTAAAGAAATAAAATAAGCAATTGTAAAATCCCAAACTCTATCATCTCCTAATTTTAACAAGGATTTTACTCTATATACTCTTGCTTTAGATTTTTCTTGTGTTGTTATCCTTACTCAAAAAAATGATCAAGATACTGAAATACCATTCTTATATGAGTACAAGTTTCCAGGGTGTAGAATTGAACTATTCGAAAGTAGAGAAACATACTTACGTAGTATTCAAGGCAGTCAAACACTTTAGGCCTTTTCTCTTAAAATCAAATATGAAAGTTGTTGTCCCATACCCCTCAATCTGAAATTTACTTGTTCATAAATACCTTTGAGACAAAAAGGAAAATTAGATGACTACCTTGCAAGAATATGATTTGGAAATTAAACCTTCTAAAATCATTCGAGGTTTAGGCCTTATCAAACTAGCAATAGGGTCAATGGATTCAGAGTTTGAAAATAAATCTGATAAGGAAAATGAGTCAGAGGCACAAATTAACAATTACTACTAATTCATCTGAATCATGGTATAAGGATCTCAAAATTTTCCTTACTCATGGTTTTTCTCCTCTCTATTTTGAGCCAAAGAAGAAAAGATAATTATGATTGAAATATAAACACTATCAATTGATAAATGGAGTATTATTTAGAAAAAAATTATGATTATGTTTTTCTTAGATGTTTAGAAAAATTGGATGCTGACAAAGTATTATCTGATTTGCATGATGGTATTGCAAGTGGAAATTTTAGTGGTTACACCACCACTCATAAAATATTACGAGCAAGATATTACCGGCCAACTTTATTCAAGGATGCCCATGCATATGTTCGAAAATGCAAAGTTTTCCAAACCGACATCGGAAGAGAGAAGAAACCTACGTTCCCATTACAACATGTGACAACTGATAGACCATTTGAACAATGGGAACTAGACATCATAGGAGAAATAAATCCAAAATCTTCACAGTTAAAAGAGTATATCTTGACAACAACCAATTATTTCACCAAGTGGACAGAGGCCATCCCTTTAAAAACTGTCAATATGTTACACCCTATTTCCCCCAGTTTGTAAATATAACTATATTGGCCAAGAGACTATGGAAAAATCAATATATGTGAATGTTTGATTTGATGAACCTTTGTATAAAAGGTCGATGAACGTAAATTATGTTATTTACTAGAAAATGGATAAGTGTTGCATGATTGTTGGAAGTGGGGTGTGCTAAGAGAGACCACGAATGCTATGAAAGAAATGGTGAAGGGGATCAGGAATGGTTGCATTAACCTCCACCAGAAAAATACTTTGTTGGATTCAATTTCCCAATATCAGAACAACCCTCTGAACCAGGAATGAATTACAGTCAGGCTGGTAGGTGGGAAGACCTCCTCAAGAGTTAGGGCATAACTCCCATCTATAAAGCTTCCAGACTTGAACACAGACTGAGAATTCGGACCACACGCAATCTTGCTGAGGAAGGAAAGAAAGGAAGGCATGGTGGGCAGAGGAGGAATTGCGAAGAGTGTAGAGAGGAGAGACTAAGCTCAGGTTCAAGGAAGAACTGAAAAAGAGTGTGTTCTAATCGCGAGAGAAGGAGAGTAACCTTCGTCCCTATATATCACTGAGTCAAGAGAAGGAGAGTAACATTCATCCCTATCTATTACTAAGTTGGGAGAAGGAGAGTAACCTTCGTCCCTATCTATTATTGAGTCGGGAGAAGGAGAGTAACCTTTGTCCCTAACTTTCGTTCAGCCAGAAGAAAAGATTCAATATCAAAGCATCCTGGCCTAGCTCGAGGGTGACTAGCGGTAAATCCATTAGAAGTGCATGAGCCTATGGTTGGGTGAAATGGGCACCCCTTTCAGAAATCACATCACGTCTTCTGGTTCTGATAAGTGTTTTCATGATTTGTGCTTTAAAATGGAATAATGAATGAATGCATGTATGTATACATTTAAGATTGGCCTCTATATTGATTGATCGAGTGATGTGTATGTATTTATCTCCTTGAGGAATTATGATTCTGCTTGATTTTCCATATGCTCCAATTTAACCCTCGAAGGTGTTTTCCCTAGAGAGTTACCTCACAGTTCCAGAGTCGGAGCAAGCCTCTTGGAACTGCTACCATCTAGGTAATCCTACGAGATTACCCCGCCCTGTTTCAGTACTTAAGGTTCTGCGAGCAAGGAAGGCGCTTCCTTCAAACCAATGGCCTAAGATACCTTAGGATCACTCCCATGGCCTTAACCAAATATCGACTAAGAGTAGAGCTTATAGCCTGAGATTCATCAGAGGGTCCATATGAAAAGGGTCTAGGAACCCTGCGCTAAGTTTGAAAGGAGCTAACTCTTGATGGCTTCGGAGCTTCGGGAGCTCGAAGCCCTGGGATGTCAAACTTCATAACTTTCAAAAATACCCAAATGTCGAAGTTGTGAAAGGTTGTGAGTCGTCGATCTGGGGAGTCCATTGGGGCCCTTCTCGACTGTTCGATCGTCTAGTGGAAGGCTTCACATATGGTACTTTGACAAAGTTCCACTTTGGGAGAATGGATATGCTATAACACCAAACTCCCCGAATGTCGAAGTTACGAAGTGAAGGAGAGATGTAGATTTGGGGGACATCATTAGGAGCCCCACATATCGTCTGATCATTTAGAAGAAGGGACCTGCACATGGTACTTTGGCGAAGTGCCTCTTCGGGAAAATGGAGTGGCAGTGAAGACAAAACCCCCGAAGTCCGGAGTCACGAATTGACCACGACCATTGATATAGGTATCCTTTGGGTTCTCTCCTAACCGTCAGATCTAGGCTATGGTCAGCCCGACACTGACCAACTTCGGGAGAAAGGAGGAGTTTGCATCGCAAAAATCCTGAATGTTGAATCCCAATATGACAAGAGTCGTCGATTTGAGGATGCTTCGGGACTCTTCCTAACTGTCGGATCTAGGCTATGGTCAGCCAAGCGCTGACCAACTTCAGGAGAAAGGAGGATTTTGCATCACAAAACTGTTGAATGTTGAAGCTTGAAGTGACAAGAGCCGTCGATTTGAGGATGCTTCGGGACTCTTCCTAATCGTCAGATCTAGGCTATAGTTGGCCCAACGCTGACCAACTTCGGGAGAAAGGAGGATTTTTCATCACAAAACTCTCAAATGTCGAAGCCTGAAGTGACAAGAGCCATCGATTTGAGGATGCTTCGGGACTCTTCCTAACCATCAAATCTATGTTGTGGTCAGCTCGATGCTAACCAACTTCGGAAGAAAAGAGGAGTTTGCATTGCAAAACTCTCGAACGTCGAATTTCTGAAGCACCAAAGAGTCGTAGATCTATGGGTCTACGTGTCTAGATCTCGATCGTGAGATCTGAGGGATGTTAGAAGGTTTTCAGTCCGGAGTGACGTGGTGCAGTGACATCACCCAGGGTGATGTGGAGCCACGATAGATGTGCCACGTGTCACCTGGATTCATGTGTATCGCATATCCTATATACCTATTGGAACGTGACATGTGTCACCCCGATGAGGGCACGTGTCACCCCTGGCCCTTCCACATGTCATCTCGTGGTATGTTCCCACCTAGCCAAAGGGGTTGGTGAAGTGATCGAGAGTCCGGGATTCCAGGACTTCACAACTCCAGAAGGTTTTGGGTGTAGTATGGTAGAGAGAACAAAAGGCCCGAAGGCTAGAGCCACGTGGAAATCTTACTGGAATTCAGAAGTTCAAAACTTCGGGTGGTCTCGTGCATAGATAACAAAGAGGCGTGAAGCGTCGAAGCACCGAATTACTCCACAAATGATATATGAGAAAGATATTAATTCCAGTCATGGGATAGGACGGTGGATGGTATTCCACCGTGGAGGAAGGAACTTAGAAACAACACGTGTGAGATGGATCCACGTGGGCACCACATGGCCCTCAATCAATGAACGGACGAAGAACTTTGGGAAGCCATAACTTGCAACCCAAATCTCATATTTGAGCTTGGTAGCAGACATTAGAATGTTGCAGGTAATTAGAAGAGGATAAAGACCTCAGACAGAGGACCTGAGATGTTAAGGAGAGCGAAATTTTGATGCCCCATCCCTATGAAAGTTACTCAAGGGTCGGGTGGGTTACAAATTGGTATCAGAGCATGGTTACAACACTTGGCCTGCTTGGGCTCATGGATGAGTTGCTTAAAAACCATGTTTAAAGAACTCTTAAGGGTGACACCCTTCCTTACCTCTTTCCTAAAGACTTTGGTTAAACTTTTACTCAAGAAAAGAATGAAAACTTTCCACTGTGTGTGTATTTAAGAAATATGAGCTATGTGTTGTTCATGAACTAATAGACTGTTAGCTAACAACAAGTGTTTTTTCAGCACTCAAGCAGTCAGTAAATCATGGGAAACTACAAGAATAAAGGATGGTGATGCACCAAGAAGTGGGGGATAGCTCCCACAATAGAGACGAAGAATATGACAAAAGAAGGGCAGTGGAAACCCCTTTGAATTTGGTTGAAACTGTAAGGACCCTCATGGCCGAATTACAGAGTTGAAAGGCCGACAACGAAAGATTGATAAAGGAGAAAGAAAGAAAAAAACAGAAATTAATGCAGTCTTGTTGCAGAGCTTATCTGACATACAGAGGGAGCTGCAGCATGGACTCACAACCAGCCAGGTGGACCGACGACATACGAAGAGAAGTCGAAGTCCACCCAAGATATGAAAATGTGGTCCTATAATTGGCCACACTAGGAGGAGTACCTCGAGGAAGGTAAAACCTAGAGACAAAGGACACTCATCAAGAGAGTCCTCTAGAAAGGAAACTAGCAACTCTGAGGGATCTTCTAGTAGCAAAGCTAGCTCATATTCTCAAAGGAAAGGAAAGAAACTAAAGCATTCTAAAGGTCGTGATCCTGAAGAGTTCAAGAAATCCAAACCACCCTCTTTCGACGAAGATATTTAGAAAGGGGAAGAAGCAGAAGCTTGGTTGCTTGGTTTAAAGAAGTACTTCAGAGTCCATTAGTACTCTGAAAACTTGAAGGCTAGAATAGCCATCTTCAACCTGAATGGAAAGGCTTCCATTTGGTGGGAAGACCTTAGAAATGTGAAAGGGTTCCGTGAGAAGGAATTATCATGGAAACAATTTGAGGAATACTTCAAGAAGAAGTATATGTCAAAAAAATACTTTGACGGAAAGACTAAAGAGTTCTATGAACTCAAGTTGGGACAGCTCACCATAGAGGAATATATCAATAAATTCCTTGAGTTGATAAGGTATGTACCCTACGTAAAGGATGAAAAGTTGAAAGTGCAGAAATTCATTAGTGGGTAACCTCATTCCTACCGAAATAGGATTGAGTTCGACGAGCCAAAGATCCTAGAAGATACTATCTGAAAGGCAAGGTATTGTTATGAACAGTTAGGGAATTAGACAGAACCTCGCGAGGAATGGAAGAAGAAGAATAGTTCAGGATTCAAGAAGAAGGGGTTTAAATACTCGAGATTTAAGAACTATGGGAAGAACTCTAGGATGAGCCTTCCTACTAAAAGTGTGTATCAACAGAATTTACCCTCCCAGAGTGGAAATAAACCTTTTGGAGCAACCTCAGGAAAGATTGACAATCCAAAGAAAGAACCCTTGAAATGTTGGGGTTGTGGAGAAGAGCATATGCTGAGAGATTGTCCACACAGACAGTAGAACCATGGGAGAGTCTACAATATCCAAGAAGCTACCACAGTCAATGATGTGGCTAGGAGCATGCCATAGATTTATGCAGCCTTGGATAATAAACAAGCCGACCACCAAGCATCAGTGGTGGAGATGGAAGGTATGATCGCCAACCATCTAGTTTCTATTTTAATTGACCCTGGTTCTAATATGAGTTATGTGGCCCCTCGGACTGTTGACAAGTGTAAACTAAAACCAGTTAGACATGTTAATCCATGGTTGGTACAACTAGCCACTGGGACCAAAAGAAAAGTAGCAGAGGTCATACCAGCTTGTAAATTCATTATGGATGGATTTCCCACCCAAGCAACCCTTAACATACTTCCCCTAAAATCTTATGGCCTATTGATTGGTATGGACTGGTTAGCTGCTTATAAAACTAAGTTGGATTGTTACCATAAAAATTTAGAATGTGTAAATGAAGAAGGGAGAAAGATAACCCTCCAAGGAATTAAGAAGCTTGTCTCAGTGAGACGAATATCATCCCTTCAAATGAAAAAGTATTGCAGAAAGGGATGTCCTATATATCTAATACAAGTGTTGGAATCTGTTGAGGATGAAAAACCAAACCTAGAGGACCACCCCATGTTAAGAGAGTATAAATATGTGTTCTCAGAAGAGGTATTGGGTCTACCTCCGAGAAGAGACATTGACTTCTCGATAGAAATTGCACCAGGAGAAGTGCCAGTATCTAGAACGCCCTATAGGATGAGTACACCAGAGCTAGTTAAGCTCAAGATACAGCTAAAGGAAATGATGAAAAAAGGCTACATCAGGCCCAATGTGTCTCCGTGGGGAGCACCATCCTTGTCTGTGAAAAAAAAGGATGGCACACTCCGACTGTGCATAGACTATAGTAAATTCAATAAGACAACCATAAAGAACAAGTATCCCTTACCAAGAATCAATGAATTGTTCGACCAATTAGGGGTTGCTTCCATTTTCTCAAATATTTACTTAAGGTCTCGATACCATCAAGGATGAATACGTCCAAAAAACAACCTTCAGGACGAGGTATGGTCACTATGAATTTGTGGTGGTGCCATTTGGATTAACCAATGCCCTCGCCACTTTTATGTGCTTGATGAATAATGTACTCAGCGAATTTCTAGATAGATTTGTATTGGTTTTCATTGATGATATCCTAATCTACTCCAATAATAGACAGTAGCATGAAGAACATCTTAAATTAGTGCTACAAGTACTAAGAGAGAATCAGCTCTACGCTAAGTTTAGTAAGTGTGATTTTTTCCAGAAGCAAGTCCATTACTTAGGCCATGTTATTTCTGAAGAAGGAGTGGCAGTAGACCTTGACAAGATCAGATCTATTATGGAATGGCCTAGCCCAAAAGATGCATATGATATCAGATCCTTTATGGGCTTAGCAGGATACTATAGAAGGTTCATAAAATGATTTTCCAAGATTGGTTTTCCAATCATTGCCCTTCAGAAAAAGGGGGTTAAATTCACTTGGACATCATAATGTGAAGAAAGATTTCAGGAATTGAAATACCTTCTGACCCATGCACCCTTGTTGAAGATTGCAGACCCTGATAATGAGTTCCTCGTGTGTATAGATTCATGTAAGGAATGACTCGGAGGAGTCCTTATGCAAGAAGGACATGTAATTTCCTATGAATTCATAAAATTGAATGAGCATGAAATCAATTATGTGACCCATGATCTAGAGTTGGTTTCCATAGTGCATGATTTTAAAATGTGGAAGCATTACCTCCTGGGTAGGATATTTGTACTTATGATAGACCAATGTGGGTTGAGGCACCTGTTTGATCAACCAAAACTCAATGTTAGACAAGCTAGGTGGATGGCTCTCCTTAGTGAGTTTGATTTTGAAATCAAACACATCAAAGGAAAGGAAAATAGAGTGGTCGATGCCCTTAGCATAAGTGTGAAAACCATTCACCTGGAAATGGTAAGCACATGTGAAACGAATGTCATGGAAAGAGTTAGGAATGCACAAGAAACAGATGCATTCTTCAAGACCATGACCTCATACCTAAGGAAATAGCCTACAGGGCTAAAGTATGAAGGCTATCAGATGCTCGATGAAGGCCTTTTGACTTACATAAACATATTATATATCCCAATTTGTGACGACTTGAAGAGGTTCATAATGGACGAACTACACAAGAGACCATAAATTGGTCATCTGGGTTATCAGAAAATGATTACGGCCACTAGAAAACAATTCTATTGGTTTGGATTGAAAAAGGACATAACTGACTATCTAGCAAAGTGTCTAGAATGCCAGCAAATTAAGTCAGAACACCGACATCCAACAGGGTTGTTACAGCCCCTACCAATTTCAAAATGGAAATGGGAAACCATTTCCATGGATTTTATCACCGGATTACCAAAATCGGCCAAGCAGAACGACGCCATCATGGTAGTGGTGGAAAAATTGAGCAAGTCTACTCACTTTGTTCTTTCCAAGTGAACTTGCAAGGCAATAGATATCGCCAACATATTCATGAAGGGTATATTTAGACTGCATGGCATGCCCGGGGAGATTATATATGACAGAGACACAAAATTTACTTCAAGCTTCTAGAAGTCCTTAATGGTTGGTTTTGAGACTAAGTTGTTGTTTAGAACAGCCTATCACCCTCAAACTGATGGATAGACAGAAAGAGTAAACCAGATATTAGAAGACATGTTAAGGATGCATGTAATGCATCAGCCTAAGAAGTGGGAAGACTACCTGCCAATGGTAGAATTTTCCTACAACAACGGTTATCAAGAGTCACTGAAGATGGGCCATTTTAAATCCCTTTGCTGGTTTCCATTTTATATATCTACTCTTCTTCTATTGTTCTTATGGGTTATTCTGATTATCATTGACCATTACGGATTGACCCTGGTTTAGAACTAAGAGGATTCCCAACAAAATCCCTTAAATACTATCGGCCCCTCTGGTAAACCAGAAGGAAACGCAATACACAGAGTGCACTATGCAATCTCACCCGAGATAGCTCTATGGGTGGCTGCAATACTCAGGTGTTTGCAACCTGAGACTAAGCGAGATCTGTGTTTTTGCACCTTAACCTTTATTCATTCCATTTAACATCTATTTATAACATTCAATCTATACATGCATGTAACATCCTAGATCTACTTAGTTACTTCATTCATTCAACATTCATCAACTAATCAGAAACAAAGATACATTCATCCATTTACATAATGCAGTTTTATCGTGGTTCACCCCCTCCTGGGATAGGTCCACAAAGATTTGGCTCTCAAGATTTTATTATAGTTCAGAAATATCCCACGTCGTGCGTGGTTACAATCTTAGTTATCCCTCTTTCCCACCGGCTCCTCGATCCCTACGAGGCTGACTAGATCACACCAGGCTCTTCAACGTGTGATTTAACCCTTGAGATCGAGTCGCTCATGCCTTATCTATATCACTAGCTTAATGACTCATACATTCCTTACAATTCTCTTCCTCTTTTTCCCTTTGTGTCTCCCCCCCTTTTCTATGTCCTAAGTACTACTTATTTATATTTTTGGCTCACCAACCATTACAATGTATTAAAAAAACCTTAACCCTAATGTCGTTAGTTCTTCCATGCATGCACGCCTGCTAATTTTCCTTCTAGTTGTTTTTTTCCTCTTGCATGCTTCTCCTCAAAAAATAACCTTTCTTTCTTATTCGGTTTGCATCCAACAGGCCTCCAAGACTAGCATGTGGCTCTTCCTGGGCCACCTAAACCTTGTGTGTTTCGTCAATCTCTCTCGTGATCGTCTGGAACTTCTCTGTGAGCACCTTTGTTTGTGTTTGATCCTGCACGGTCTTCTCTTTCAGCGTGTCCAATACCTGCACTGCAATCTCGTCGATGATCATCCCTGCGCACTCTTCTTGATTCTGTGCCATGTTCTTCTTTGCATCCTCCGCTTGCGCAATGACCTTTGTTGCCCATTTTTGGAGCGGTTCCATTTGAGCTTGGCGCTGCTTCTTCTGTGTCTACGCAACTATGAGTTCCACCTGCATTTTTTTCATATCCTGCGCTCCTTTGATGCACTTCGTGATCAACATTGTCTTCTGCCTCTGCTTGAGGTCTTGGATAGCTACGCTTATCCTTTCTTCTTCCTGGTCCCACTGCTAGACCTGTTGATCCTCTTCCATCTTTGTCCATAGTTGTGTTACTTTCTCGAACAAGTCGACCACTGTGTGGACTTGTTACTCCATATCCTTTATTTGCATTGTTGCCTCCTGCTTCCTCTGCTCTTTCACTTCTGGCGGAGTTGTAGGTATGAGTTTCTCCCGGAGGTGCTCGATCTCTTGTCTGTATTGATTGATTGTCTGCACAATATGATCAATCTTTTGTGTCACCATGAGTTCTGTTGTCTGCGTGCTCTTTGGGATTCCAGCCTATCCACACGGTCTTTTTCATCTTTAGTCACGAGCTTATCCTGATCAAGTACCAATTCCAACTCATATCGATTTTCCTTTTTCTGCTACAATTCTGCTACATATGTGCATGCGTGTGACTGTACCTCCTGTGTGACGCCGACTTGCAGTTTATACAAAGCCTTGGTTGGTATCCGCGTCAATACCAACTGTATTTAGGCCAAGTCATTTAGGGGTTTCTTCCCCACAATTTCATCCATGCGCAACATGTTGAGTGTGGCGTGAAATGTCGAGCTTGGATGTGTTGTCATCTAGATCCTGTCATGCTCGCTTGATCCAGCCTCACCTCCTTCCTGTGATGCTACTGAAACTTATTATATTCCTCTGTCAGCCCCCTGTGTTTATTTGAGTTGTTGGAGGAGCTACCTCATGTATGCCACCTACTCCTCATTCATGTCCCTTTGGCGAAGCATTGTCAAAATCTTCCACTGTGCGATCCTGGACCATTTGGGCCACCATGTCTGCATCATCCTTCGTGATCGTGTATACTGGGGGAGTTCTATGTGCCTTACCTTTCTTGCATGCACCCCCCATTTCTATGACTGGCCTCTTGGTCTAGCCTTACTCCTCCTGAGTAGAACTTGATGTGGTTCAATGTGTTGTCTCAGTCTATTTCTCCTGTACCTGTGGCGCCTGGGTGTTGTTCTTCTTCCTCGCCTAGGTGCTTTTCTTGGACACCCCCTGTTTTTACTGTTGCGCCTTGTTCTGACATGTCCTTGGCTTCTTGGATAATGTTATTTCTTCGGTAGGTGTTTTCCCTTGTCCTACCTCCTCCTCCATACCTACGCATATTTCTTGATTCAGGACTGGAATCCTCCATTCATCATGCCAATCCTTGATGGCCATCTCTATGTTTGCCTCCTTGATGCAGTAGCACAGTTGTAGCCATTGATTGTCAGGATCCTTTCGTGCCTAGATCCACATTGCATTCCTAGTTTCTTTGAATTTGGCTATGCCTTGATATTGTGCGACCACTTCCGACATCACTTGCCAAGTGTTAGCGATGCTCTCTTGTAGGTCACTGTGATATCCTTCG
Organism: Picea glauca; assembly: GCA_000966675.3. NCBI lineage: Eukaryota > Viridiplantae > Streptophyta > Pinopsida > Pinales > Pinaceae > Picea > Picea glauca. Next base: position 814,687 of record JZKD02S1673178.1, read on the forward strand.
AATATGGCTACATTCGCCTTTCTGTTCTTGGGTTCTGAAGCGCACCCCAACGATAGGTATCACATTGTGTGGCAAGGATTGGGTCTTGTTTCAAGGAATGAATACTTAGGCTCCTTCCATTTGATCAAAGAGATTAGGATGAGTAGCCATGAATAGTGAAATTGTGTCCCCAGATCCTACATGTCCTTGTAGTTGTCCAGGAATAGATTCAACAAATATTGGGCCTAGCTGAGTGTGGTACCCTCCACACGCTGTGTTGCAGCTGTAATAACCCCGGTAGGGAATTCCTCCTTGCAGCATTTCCTGAGTAATTTGCATGCCATAATTTTTGTGGCCATTCTTATCATTGCGTCACTAATACGCTTGATTATGATTCCACGTGACCCCCTTTCGGTACAATACATTTCTTCATTTCCTCGGCCAGTTCCTTCTCCTTCATCTTGTCTTCAAGGCACTGTGTGGGTTCGTCCACCCGTGATGGCATCCCTATGATGTATGTAATGATCTCTACGTATATTGAGACGACTTATTCTAGCCACAGGGATCGTCCATGGGTGACTTCCATCAATTGCTTGACGCAGTTGTTTGCGTATTGGCCCCTCCCAAAGTGAGGGATGTCCAACAAGCCTAGAATCTCGTTTTTGGCCAGTCCGACTACCCACTAGACTGGTTGGTTAATTGGTTCGCCAAAGGTTCCTATACTCACAATCTGTAGGTAAACTTTCTTGGTGAACTCTCGGAACTTTTATGTGTCTATCACGTCATGGTCTGAGTACCTCAATTTCTCCACGTGGCCTAACATATTTCATGCTATACGTACCCCTTCTAGAATGTGTGGAAAGACAATGGTTGTAGCGGCCTGCCTGCACAGTGACCTTGGTACTGGTTGTGCCTTTCCGCTGTGGTGGTTGAGTTAAGGTTCCAGCCTCCATTGTTCACTCTTCTGCGTACTCATCTGATCGGTCGGTGACATATTCCATTGTGCCCTTTTGTGGATGTTTCAGTGTGGTTGTGTGTGACCTTTCTGGCACGGTCATTTCTTCCTGGTTCGGGACTGACCCATTAACTATCAGGCCTTCTTCAGGGTTTTCAGGGTGCGAGTGATTTCCTGAGTCCTCGGCCCATTGTCCATGCACCAATATGAATGGTGTTTGTCCTGTCAATTTCTTGCATGTGGTCATGTATTCTCACAATACTGTTGGTATCTTCAAGCCCCAATCATCCCTGTTAACGTTGCAGATCTTTGTCAATGCATTTTCCAGGATTTTGTTAAAGGCTTCCACAGTTCCATTTGCTTGAGGATGATATGGTGTACTCTTTTGATGATGAACTTCAAATTCCTCAGTCATAGCCTTAATAGTACTGTTAATAAAGTGAGTGCCTTGGTCACTCATCAAAATCCTCGAGCAACAAAATCTAGTGATCACTTTCTCAAACAGGAAGTATGTTGATGTCTCTGCGTTGTAATATTTTATTGTTGTTTCTTCCGCCCTTCTTGTCAAGTATTATGTTGCAGTGATAATGTACCTTGCTCCTGACCTTTTTGTTGGTGGGTTAATTGGTCCCACAAAATCTATTTCCCATTTGTCAAATACCTGAAAATTTACTTGTGGTCGCATGGGCATCTCGTCCCTTCTATTCAGTTTACCAACCCTCTGACATACATCACATTTTTGGCAGTATTCCTTTGAGTCTCTGTGCATGGTCAACCACCATAATCCTTCACGCAATACCTTCTGTGCGGTAGCTTTGCCTACGTAATGTCCTATTATTCCTTCATTGGATTCTGCTAAGATCCTTGGTCTTTCGTGTTCTAGCACGCATCTTCGCAGGATGCTATATGCACCCATTTTGTATAAGTGTCATGCAATCAATTGGTAATCTATATCCTTGACTACTAGATTTTTCTTCTGTGTAGTGTTGTATTCATGTGGCGTAGTCCCTGTACTCAAGTACTGTATGATTTTTGTGAAGTATTTATCGGCTATCTATACTGAAAATAAATGCGCGTCGAGAAAGTTGTCCTATAGATTTGTAGGTTCCTCCCCATTAGTAATTCGTGACAGGTGATCTGGTCATGCGTTCAACTTCCCTGGTTTGACTATCACTTCAAAGTCAAATTATTGAAACAACAATATCCATCTACAAATTCTCCCCCCAAACACTGGATTTTTGATGAGGTATTTGAGCGCGGAATGATCTGTGAACATCTTGAAATGTTTCCCAAATAAATAATGATTGAATTTCTGAAGCACGTAGACATTAGCTAAGCCTTCCCTGTCTGTGGTGTTGTAGTTCTTCTCTGATTTTGACATTTTTTTTCTAGAAAATGCTATCATGTGGTCCAATTCTCCTGCTCTTGGCTACGCCAGAATAGCTCCATGTGTTATGGTCGATGCATCTACATGTATGTGGAATGTCTTTTCCCAATCCGGGAATACTAGTATTGGTGCGGTTACCATGTTCTCTTTCAGGGTATCCAAATCGTGCTGACAATCCTCATTCCACTGGAACTTTGTGTCTTTCCTTAGCAATTTCTCCATTGGCACAGTGATCTGTGCATACCCCTTTATAAATTTCATGTACTATCATGTGTGTCCTAATGTCGCTCTCAATTGACGTATTGTTTTTGGTGATGGCAAGTTAACAATTACTGCAATCTTGGCAGGATCTACTAGCAAGACTTGTTTGCATACTATATGGCCCAATAGTATCCCAAAAGGTGTTTTGAAGATGCACTTCTTGATATTTAATGATATCTGGCACTGCCTACATCTTTCTAAAATCAACTGCAAGACCTCTACATGGTCTTTCAACATACTATAGACTGTCCAATCATCCAGATATACCTCTAGTAATTGGTGGATAAATTCTTTAAATGCAACTATGACTACTCTAGAAAATATTGTTGGTGCATTCTTCATTCCAAATGGCATGACTATGTATTGGTAGGATCCCCATTCCGTGGAAAAAGTGGTCTTGTATCTGTCATTTGGTGCTATAGTGATCTGATGGTATCCCAAGAATCTGTCAGTTAATGAATAAGCTTCATGTCCTCCTACATTATCCAAGACTTCATCTATGAACGGGGTAGGGAATGGGTCATGTAGGCATGCATCGCTCAACTTCCTCAAGTCGACACATATTCTTATCCCCCCTTGTTTCTTCTCCTGAACTACCATTGGGTTTATCCATTCTAATTATTCTACAGGTTCTATGATTCCAACCTCCAACATCCTATCGATCTCAGCTTTGACATTTTTCTTATATATCGGGTTTAGTCGGTATAGTCACCGTCTGATCAGTCTTGCCTCAACTTTGAGCAGTATCTTCATTTCTCTTATCTCTCCTGCTATGCCTTTTATTTTTTTGAACGTTGTATGGAATAGGTTGGTGTACTCGCATAGTAACTTTGTTATACTTTCCATTTTTTTCTCATCCCAATAGTCTCTAATGCTAGCCATTTTGGGATTCTCAATTGTCTCGATGTTGATTTTCTTCACCTTGATCGGCACAACAATTAATTCTGACTCTAGAGGTGGACCTTCCACTTATCTCTTGCCTTCAACTTCCTCAATTTGAATATCATGAGGGTCATCTTCATCTGGTGCTTCTTCCTACACATGGTAGCATGATAGTAGTTCTTTCACTATCTATATGTTTTGTTGTTGGTCTTTTGTCATAAGTTCAACTTTTGGTTCCTTAATGAATATCACTCCTCTGATTTGTTTAAGTGTTGCACCTATGTTGGGGTTCTCATGATCAAATGAAAAAGTGACTATAAAGTTTTGTTGTAATATTGTCCAGCTCATAGTTCCTTTGCGCAGTTCTTGGTCTGTATACCAGTTTGTTGGGATGCCCTCTAATGTGTGAACGAAATGGTGAGGCCATTCATCCAGTGGTGTCATTTTCCATAGCGCTCTGCACTTCTCCAATTTTTCTGTTAGTTCCCCTGTCCATCATATTTTTGTCGTTAGTTGCTTCCTTTTTCTGCGCCAAACCTGATGCGTGGTAACTGCTTACATTGGTACCAGTCCTTGATTGTTTCTTTGTGTGCACCCCACCATCTTGTAGGTGTTTCCTTGATTGCTATATCTAGGGCTAGGAGTCTCTGATTTTCTAACACTTCTTCTTTGTATCATGTTAAAAAATCTTGTAGGTTCTTCACCCCATGGAAGTTGGGTGGTTCCCTTATCTCCGTACCTACCCATCTTACTAAGTGGTCTATTCTTATGCATCTCCTTGTGGAGACCTCGTGAAACCTATGTTGCCAACTTTCTAAGCCCATATCTGAGTCTGATGCACATGAGGTGATGCTTTTCCAACTGAGTACCCCATATGTAGTTGGGTTTACGTAATATTCATCTCGCGCAGTTTTTCTGTACAACTGGTTAATTTCCTCTAGGTCCAAGCAAGTAGGCTCTACAAACCTTTCCCCTTTTGATGAGTCTAATGGCACAATGACTATGTATTCTCCTAACTCGAAGGTCATCTTCCTCGTCTTTAAGTTGATTATGGCCAGGTTATCAAACACCCAATCCAATCCAACCAATGTTGGATAAGGTGTTGTTCCATCCATTATCTTGATTACTTCGAAGTCAGCTTTAGTCCTCACTCCATCCAAGTCTATTGTTACTCCTTTTAGTCTTTTAATTGGTAGAACTCTATGTTGATTTGCTAGTTTCAATTGAACCAGTGAATATACTAATGAGTCTCTCCCATAGATTTCCATGTCTTATTGGGTAATACATTAACTTCGGATCCTAAATCCAGTATAATATCTCCTATGTTAGCGTTCAGCCTGAATTCCCTACTTGTTCTCCTCCTTGTATGTAGGTGATTGATTTTTTTCTATTCTAACTTTCCTTCTTCTTTTATGCTACCTCTTTCTAGAATATTTTGAAATACTTTAATAGAGGATGGATCATTTAGTAGCCTAATACAGGATTGCAAAAAACCATTAATGGTACTTACTTGTCCCACGGGTTGTGTTCCTTTGGTGTGATCCATCGATGGAGGCATATCATACTCTGGTACTTCCTTACTATGCTACGCGGTTGATGTTAACGCAATGTCTAGCTACGGAAATTCTTGTCTAGCTTGCTTGAATATATCCTTCTCGTTCTGCACGTCAAACTATTTCCTTGGTTCGACATTCTTCTTCACCCATTGGTGTTGCGATGGCTCTTGTCATACTGCGTTGTTTCATTTTTTAGCTCCTCCCTGTGTAACTATGTTGATGTTTCTTCCTTCATCCCTCGCTTCTGTTGAAATCCACTGAAAATTATGATCGTTTTGATTTCTCTTGTCCTGGATCATCCCTAATAATGTCGGGCATTCTTCTGTGTCATGATCTAATGCGCGACAATACATACAGGTCATTGGTGGAAGTGGACATTCTCTTGCATAGTGTCTTAGTTGTTGACAATTATGACATACCATTGGTCCTATACCTCTTCCAAAGCCTCATCTTGCTCTTCCCCTACCTTTGTAGCTAGCTCGATCCCCTCGCGGTGCATTATATTAAGGCGCTTGGTTATACTGCACGATATTATAGTGTGGTTGTGTAGTATTATACTGTGGCTACGTAGTATTATACTGCGACTGCGCAGTGTTGTATGGTTGTTGCGCAATGTTATACTGTTGTTGCACAGTGTTGTACGAGGCTGGTACTTGATTAAACTGGGGTGTGGCTTGCCCAGTCATCATTTCTACCTGCACCCTATATGCATCTGATGTTCTTTCCCTCATCAAGACCATGGTTCTACAATATTTGTCATCATGGCCTACTGACTTGCAAAATATGCAATACAAGCTCTTTGGTACTGTCTGGTACTTCTGCATCATTGGGCAGTGGTATGGATCATGACCCTATTTCTTACAGATCTTGCACCATAGTCCTCTTGTTGGTAATGGATTTGGAATTCTTGCTGCCATGTACTGCGTGAATGTTGGACATTTATTCTTATGGTGTTCTTATGTCCTACATGTGGTACACCAAACGGCTTCTCTTTTTTCCTTGTTCTTGTTCTGGTTCAGCTGGAATGTTAAATTGTTCAGATCTTCCTTCAACTCCTCGATGGTTGGATCTGTCTTCTAATGTTGGTTTTCTTCCAGTTGTAGGGATGCCTGGAGAGCCTCTACCTGTGTCTGAAACTTCTGATGTTGCAGTGGATATTTCAAGTGTGGTAACAGTGAATTGACGAACAGGTGCCTATGTTGCATATCTGTCATGATGTATTTTAGCTTTCCCTTTAGTCATTTGAATATCTGGTCAATATCCCATATAGATTCCCCTGGTTTCTGTCTAATCTCTATCATCTCGTTCATGTATTGATCCTCTAAACTTGGCTTCTGGAACTCATTTATCAGCACCTTCTTGATATCTCCAACCGTTTTGGTTGTCCCTGGTGGATTGTTTGCAGCTAAACTCATATACCAATCCAGTGTGTGATCTCTTAGCGTGATAGCTAACTGTGCAAGTTTAATGTCCTCGTCTGTGATCTATTTTTCTTCCCAAATATTTTCACAGATAAATAGGTGCTTCTTCGGGTCCTCTGACACCTCTCCTTTGAATTCTGGTAACCTAATGGTTGGATCATGTCACGCCATCTTGAATGTTGAAATATTACCTATGTGCATTGTAGATACTTGACTATTGCTTCCTGAACTGGCTCCCTCAGTTGTTGTTCCTTGTGTAGATTTACTTCCCAATGTCTTCCTTCTCCCAAAATTTGGTTGTCTAAATGGTTTTATTCTTCTTGGTGTATTAGTCGCACATGGGTTTGTGGGTTCCACACTGACACTGATATGGATAGGATTTTTTCCTTTTGTTTCCTCTCTTGAACCTCTCGTCTTCCTCTCATATGTCACACGCAGGATTTCCTCAATCTGCTCCATAGCCTGGAGATCCTCTACCTCCTCTTAATCACTTGCCAAGCCTTCCCTCGTGGCTACGACTCTCTTCTTGGTGTTCACCTTATATTGGTAGGATACTCCACTGCACGTCTTTCCATTTGTCGCCATGATCCACTCGATCTGGTCATCATCTATCATAATTGGCTCCAAGGCCTCCTCCTTATTTTCTTTATCCCCTTCTCCTTCCATTTTTCTTTTTCATGTCAGTGCTTTCCTCCTTCCCCCATGCATGCAGGGAAGTTTAGTTGTCTGAATCCATAGTCATTACGCCTTTATTATATAGAAATATCTTAATGGAAGTATATAATGATCTGATACACCTACCTCGAGGTCCCTTCAAAAATTCTTGTTTAGCTGCATTGTACGACTTTGTTGTGTCTATTGCAAACTCTGTGATAAATCTGGCAACAATGTTATCTAGCCAGAAATCTACCGTGTGCGTAAACTTATTATCAACTCGTTGTAGCTGCACAATCTCTTCGGGATTCCACTCTAATTGTCTGACCTGATTCGTAGGATGGTTGTATTTCAATATTTTTATCCACTCCTACAATATGTGTGGGAAATCACAAAATAATACTTCATGTAAGTCGGTGAATACGTACTTGTCCATATATTTTTGCGGTGTTAACTTCGGGTTTCTATTATCTTTCTACGCAAACTCTAATTCCTTTGTCTTCAACCAGCTCTCTATATCTTCCTTCGTGGGATTCCATGGTCTCAACATCCCCTTTTAGATTCACACTCTTTCACCTTCTTGTCATCTGATCCTGCATTATTTTGATAAATCTCATGCGCTCAATCCCATTCTCTTCCAATTAGCCGAAAATGGAACCATTTGTTGGTTTCCCTTTTATCTATCTACTCTTCTTCTATTTGTCTTATGGGTTATTTTGATTCTCATTGACCATTACGGATTGACCCTAGTTCAGAACTAAGAAGCTTCCCAACAAAATCCCTTAAAGACTATCGTCCCCTCTGGTAAACAAGAAGGCAACGCAGTACACGGAGTGCACTACCCAGTCTCACCCAAGATAGCTCTATGGGTGGTTGCAATACTCAGGTGTTTGCAACCTGAGACTGAGCGAGATCTGGTTTTGTGCACCTTAACCTTTATTCAGTCCATTTAACATATAGTTATAACATTCATTCTATACATACATGCAACATACTAGATCTACTTAGTTACTTCATTCATTCAACATTCATCAACTAATCAGACACAAAGATACATTCATCCATTTACATAACACAATGTTACCGTGGTTCACCCCCTCCTGGGCTACGTCCACAAAGATCTGGCTCTCAATATTTTAGTATAGTTCGGAAATATCCCACATCGTGCATGGTTACAATCTTAGTTCTCTCTCTTTCCCACTGGCTCCTCGATCCCTGCGAGGTTGACTAGATCGGACAAGGATCTTCAGCCTGCAATCTAACCCTCGGGATCAAGTCTCTCATGCATTCTCTAGCTCACCAACTTAATGGCTCATACAGTCCTTACAATTATCTTCCTCTATTTCCCTCTGTGTGTCTCCCCCTTGTCTTTGTCCTAAGTACTGCTTATTTATATTTTTCGACTCACTAGCCATTATAATGTATTACAAAAACCCTAACCATAGCGTTGTTAGGTCTTCCATGCATGCATGCGTGTTTCTTTTCCTTCCAGCTGCATTTTTCCTCTTGCATGCTTCTCCTCCAAAAATAGCCTTTCTTTCAGATTTGGTTTGCATCCAACAACCTCTATGGTAGACAGTGCAAGATTCCAATCAGCTGGAGTAATCCAATGGATATAATTATAATCAGACCTGACATGCTGAAAGAAATGGAACAACAAGTGATTCAAATAAAGAAAAATATGAAAATTTCACAGGATAGACAGAAGAGTTACGCCGACATAAAGAGAACTCCCAGAGAGTTCAAGACAAGAGACCGTGTCTATCTCAGAGTTAGGCCCGGGAAGAGTTCCCTGAGAATGGGAGCTTGTGCCAAGCTAGCACCTCAGTATTGTGAACCCTTTGAAGTCTTAGATAGAGTTGGACTTGTATATTATAAGCTAGCACTCCCTCCCACAATAAAGGCACATAATGTTTTCCATGTTTCATTATTGAATAAATATGTACATGATTCTAATCATATAATTCACTGGTCTTTGATCTAGGTGGAGCAGGAGGGAGAATTCCTTCTAGAACCTCAATGCATACTAGACAGGAAGGGAACCTCAATCAGGAACCAAACCATTGCACAGGTCAAAGTGCAGTGGAAACACTTTGGCCTAGATGAGGCTATGTGGGAAATGGAGGATTCCATGAGACATGCATATCCATTTTTGTTTACTTCTATATATACAGAGCATGTTGACAGATAGAACATCGAGGACGATGTTCCTTTAAGGCAGAGGGAATTATAACACCCTGTTTCCTCCAGTTTGTAAATATAACTATATTGGCCAAGAGACTATGGCAAACTCAATATGTGTGAATGTTTGATTTGATGGAACTTTGTATAAAAGGTCGATGAATGTAAATTTTTTTATTTACTAGAAAATGGATAATTGTTGCATGACTGCTGGAAGGGGGGTGTGCTAAGAGAGACCACGAATGTTATGAAAGAGATGGTGAAGGGGACCAGGAATGGTTTCGTTAACCTCCACCAGACCAGTACTTTGTTGGATTTAATTGCTCAGGATCAGAACAACCCTCTGACCCAAGAATGAATTGCAGTCAAGATGGTAGGTGGGAAGACCTCCTCAAGAGTTTATGAGGGGATGGGGCAGACCGCCCATCTGTAAGGCTTCCAGACCTGACCACGGACTGGGAATTCAGACCACACACAATATTGTTGAGGAAGGAAAGAAAGGAAGGCGTGGTGGGAAGAGGAGGAACCGTGAAGAGTGCGGAGAGGAGAGACTAAGCTTAGGTTCGATGAAGAACTGAAAAAGAGCGTGTTCTGATCGCGGGAGAGGAAGAGTAACCTTCGTCCCTATCTATTACTGAGTCAGGAGAAGGAGAGTAACCTTTGTTCCTAACTTTTGTTGAGCCAAAAGAAAAGATTCAATATCAAAGCATCGTGGCCTAGCTCGGGGGTGGCCAATGGTAAATTTGTTAGGAGTGACTAAGCCTATGGTTGGGTGGAAACGGGCACCCATTTCAGCAATCGCATCACGGCTTATGGTTTTGATAAGTGTTTTCATGCTTTGTGCTTTGAAATGGAATAATGAATGAATGCATGTATGTATACATTTAAGATTGGCCTATGTATTGACTAATCGAGTGATGTGTATGTATTTATCTCCTAGAGGACTTATGCTTCTGCTTATTTTACATATTCTCCAATTTAACCCTCAAAGGTGTTTTCCCTAGGGAGTTACCTTACAGTTCCAGAGTCGTAGCAAGCCTCTTGGAACTGCTACCGTATGGGTAATCCCACGATATTACCCCACCTTGTTTCATAACTTAAAGTTTTGTGAGCTAGGAAGGCGCTTCCTTCAAACCAGTAGCCTAAGAGACCTTAGGCTCGCGCCCATGGCATTAACCAAATCTTGGCTAAGAATAGAGCTTATAACCCGAGATTCATCAAAAGGTCCATATGAGCAAGATCTAGGAACCCTGCTCTAAGTCCGAAAGGATTTAACTCTTGATGGCTTCAAAGCTTCGGGAGATCGAAGCCCTGGGATGTCAAACTTCATAACTATCAAAAATTCTTGAATGTCGTAGTCACGAAAGGTTGTGATTTTTCGATCTGGGGAGTCCTTTGGAGCCCTTCTCGATCGTTTAATCGTCTAGTGGAAGGTTTTGCGTATGGTACTTCGATGAAGTTCCACTTCAGGAGAATGGAGATGTTATAGCATCAAACTCCCTTAACATCGAAGTTACGAAGTGAAGGAGAGTCGTACATTTGGGGGAGATTGTTAGGATCCCAGCCTACCATCCAATCATTCAGGAGAAGGGACCCGCACATGGTACTTCGGAGAAGTCCCGCTTTGGGAAAATGGAGTGGCAGTGAAGCCAAAATCCCCGAAGGCCAGAGCCGCGAAGTCTCACTTCGGTAAAATGGAGTGGCAGTGAAGCCAAAACCCCCAAAGGCCAGAGCTGCGAAGTGACCAGGACCGTTGATCTGGGGATCATTCGGGTTCTCTCTTAACCTTCATATCTAGGTTGTGGTCAGCCCGACGCTAACCAACTTCGGGAGAAAGGAGTTTGCATCGCAAAAATCCTGAACGTTGAAGCCCTAAGTGACAAGAGTCGTCGATTTGAGGACACTTCGAGACTCTTCCTAACCGTCGGATCTAGGCTGTGGTCAACCCGACACTGACCAACTTCGGGAGAAAGTAATATTTTTCATTGCAAAACTCCCAAACACCGAAGCCCGAAGTGACAAGAGTCGTCGATTTGAGGATGCTTCGGGACTCTTCCTAACCGTCAGATCTAGGTTGTGGTCAGCCTGGCGCTGACCAACTTTGGGAGAAAGGAGGAGTTTGCATCGCAAAACTCCCGAACATCGAAGGTCGAAGTGATAAGAGTCGTCAATTTGAGGACGCTTCAGGAATCTTCCTAACCGTCAGTTCTAGGCTGTGATAAGCTCGGCACTGACCAACTTCGAGAGAAAGGAGGAGTTTTCATTGCAAAACGCCTGAAAGAAGAATCCCTGAAGCATCGAAGAGCCATAGATCTATGGGTCTACGTGTCCGGATCTCAACCTTGAGATATGATGGATGTTAGAATGTTTCCAGTCCGGAGTGATGTTCCACCCATAATAGATGTTCCACCTGTCACCTGGATTTGTGTGTATCACATATCCTATATACCTACTAGAACGTGACACATTTCACCCTCGATGAGGGTGCGGGTCACCCCTGTCCCTTCCATGTGTCAACTCGTGGTACGTGCCCACCTAGCCAAAGGGGTTGGTGAAGTGATTGGGACTCCGAGAGTCTGGGACTTCAGAACTTCGGAGGGTTTGGGGTGTAGTATGGTAAAGAGACTGAAAGGCTCGAAGGCCGGAGCCACGTGAAAAGCTAATGGGACTTCAGAATTTCGGAACTTCGGGTGGTCTCGTGCGTAGATAGAAAAGAGGTGTGAAGTGTCGAAGCGTAGAATTCCTCCACAACTAATATATGAGAAAGAGATTAAGTCCAGTAATGGGATCAGATGGTGGATGGTCTTCCACTATGGAGGAAGGAACTTACAAACAAGACTTGTGAGGCGGATCCACGTGGGCGCCACGTGGCACTCAACCAATGAATGCTGGAAGAACTTTGGGAAGCCATAACTTGCAACCCAAAGCTCATATTTGAGCCTGGTAGCAGTCATTAGAATGCTACAAGTAAGTAGAAGAGGATAAAGACCTCAAACAGAGGACCTGAGATGTTAAGGAGAGAAAAATTTTGATGCCCCATCCCTAGGAAAGTTACTCGGGGGTCGGGTGGGTTACACAATCAAAATCAAGTGATATATTTTATCGAACAATTCATAATTTCAAGGTTTGGTGTTCCTAACACTTTGGTATTTGATAACGCTTCTTATTTTTCCTCAATAAAATTAACTAAATTTTCTTTAGAGAAAGGTATAAAAATCCAATATTCTGCCAACTACTATCTGCAAGGTAATGGTCTAGCAAAATATACCAATAAAAAAATTCTCTGAATGATTAAGAAAAGCATTAATGAAAATAAGAGAAATTGGCACAAATCTCTTTCCTCGGATGAGTTGATAGGGTCACACCTAAATCTGCATTAGGAAATTCCCCTTATTTCCTTATCTATGGAAAGGAAGATATCCTACCAACTAATGTAGCTTTACCTTCCCTTCAATAAGCTCAATTTTTCAAAGAAGATCCTTGTCCCAAAATGAAAAAACACATAGAGGAATTGTTAAAATTAGAAGAAGAAAGATATGAATCCAAATAGACTTTTTTGGATCACCAAAAAATAATAAAGAAATGGTTTGATAAACATTTGGTGAACAAAAAAAAAATTGAAGTTGGTGATTTGATTTTGAAATGGGATAAATCCCACGAAGAAAAAGGAAAACATACAAAATTTCAAAAATTGTGGCTTGGTCCATTTCAAATCACTGAAAAAAATGGCCCTTCAACATTTATTCTTCAAACGTTAGAGGGAGAAAAGGAAATTCTTCCTGTGAATGGACGGATCCTTACAAAATATTTTTCGTGAAAAAATCATAAAATTGTAAATTGTGTAAATATGTTTGATTTGTATTTGATTGGTTTTTGTTTGAAACAATAAAAGGGTTTGTTATCCACAATAAATAACAAATATGTTGTGGGTTGTATTATAAACTTGTCTAAAACTGAAAGCATCAAATTTAAATCATTTAATATAAAGTTTTGTGACTTAGAAGAAAAAAATTATATATTCGTGGTGGAACTCCTATGTCATCAAGATTCCATTTTTATATCACTATAGCATCTTAGATTTATTACATATTGTGTCTTATGAACTCCTCATTTAACACTTAAAATATTATGTTAAGATGATTGGTGGAAGGAAGATCTTAATCTAAACTTTGCAAGTGAGTAGACTTTCAAGCAAATCTAAATAACTCGCATATCACATTGCTTCCCTAGGCACCTAATTGCTTATGCAATACATATACTTAAATCATTAAGGGTACAACAAAATAAATAAGGGAATTTAAGAACATTAATTAGTCTGGGAAGTACAAGCAAACTTGTCAGGGCTATAGATGCTCAGTGGCAGCAAGGCCATGCTTGTATGATACAAAGGCATTTTTGTCGAGGCTATGGACGCTCACGGGAAACAAAGAAATTTTGAGTCAAAGAGAGATGAGGAACAAACAAAGGAAAATGTTTACTTACCCAAGGTGAAATCCTTAGATCATACCTTGTACCAATTATTTTCGAACTAAAAGCTTAATAAAATTAACCTCAAAAACCCCCGGATGGGGTGTCAGAGTGTGCGTCGTGGCAAGCGATTCCACAGCCCACCACCCTACCCGAAGCTTAAATGATCTTTAATATGAAGCGAAGGCGCATTTATGCGACAGTCCTTTCCCCTTCACCGCGAATTCGAATGCTCTGGTTCAATATGTTTGGGGCCCATTTCTATATGCTGGTTGTAGGGATCATTCCTTTGCAGCACGGGCTCATCTCTGTTCTCCTCCACTGGCGCGAGGCGGACCCTGTCATACTCCTCCACCGAGTGGTCTTAGTTTACCTGGCCAGCTGCACCGATCTTCCAATGACTAGACCCAGAGGCAGACCGAGGAGGGGCTCTCCATGGAAGCCTCGACGCCCCCCGATAACGCCTCCTGACTCGACCTCCATTGATTCCTCCCCACGCCAGCAGACTAATTCTCCTCCTGTCTCTTTGCGATCTCCGCAGTTCAACTCCATGGCTATAATTCCGCGAACGCCAATTTCCATCCTGCGGCTCTCCCTAGACCCCCTAGCGTATCCCTCTAACCCCATGCTATTTCATGACCCTCTGGGTAACACGGGCGGTGACCCCTCTCATCATGATGAGCCTAAGCGGGAAGGTCCACGTTTCCCTGAGTCCTTTGATAGAACACAATTCAAAGAAAGCCTGTCAGTACTGCATGACCTGGTTTTTGAACTCATGCAGGAGGTAGTGGATTTAAATTATCACCTACAAGCTATGGACGCAAAGGTGGCAATCTTTCTTCAAATTCTCCCATCCCTGCATGAGGCTTTACTTTCGGATTCTGTCGAAACCAGTCCACTGGAGGACCCCGGGGCTGCCACAGGTGGAGTCCGCGCAAGATGCAGAGTCCAGCAGAAACAAGCCGGAAGAGGAACGCGAACGAGGATGACATCAAGGGAGCTGAGCACAATGAGGAAGGTGGAAAGAAATGGGACGATGGGCCGACGTATATTGAGGAAGAGCCCTGGCCAGGATACCTTCAAGCCACGTGGCTCAGCTACCTGCCAGGTGTTTAAACTTTTAGTGTTTGTCAGTCCATTCAGGTTCTAGGTCTTAGGTGATAAACAATATGATTACTCTTTTAACTTATGAATGGTTTGACTAGTGGTTTGGAGGGGCTGGCTGGACTGGTTTCCCCATGACTGGGGCAGTCCAGTAACTACAGCCTAGTCATCTATGTATTTTGCTACTTTGCTTCAAATTTTGAAGGCTCCTAATATATTTACACACCTCTTATTTACAAAAAAAAAAAAAAAATAACCTCAAAAACCCGTTTAAAGATGCAATCTATTAAGTTACCTAATATTTGTGATTAGTGAGAATATCTTTAAGTTTCTTGAACACTTGGAGGTACCCATAAAATAAGAAATCAATATTTTCAATCATTGAGCTTACTTTTAATGTTGGTGTGTATAAGCCTTTTAGTAGAACTAGACAAAGATAACTATTTCGCCTAGTATGTCACCATTTGTTGAGCCTCAACAACCCCCAATTATTTTTAATCTTTTCAGATGAATAATAATGGGTCCCTTTTTATTTATTTTTGGTTTTTTTAAATTCACATTATAATTTTGTGATTTGTTTGAATTATTTTCAAATAATCCTTTAGAAACACAAAAAATTAACCAAGCAATAAAACTCACTCTCTCGATCTCCCGGTATTCTGATGGTTGATGACCAGATTATATCGAACCGAACTTTTTCAATATTTTAATAAATTCATTAGCCCCAATACTTGAATGCTTCGATCTTCTAGTAGGTCGATGTCTCGATGTCTTGATTGGCCCGATGGACTAGTTTTCGCTCACATCGGATCAGGAAAGGTTTATTTTAAACTTTAATAAACTTCTCTCGGTAGGTCGATTCCTGCTCTCATGATATCTCGATCTCCCGATGATCTGATTATACCAGTGATCCAGTTATATTGGATCAGTATTTTCATTTAGATTTACAATTTTAATATTTTTTCCTGATAGCCCGATCCCCCGATGGAACGGTAATATCATATCGGTTTTCCTTTTTTCGTTCTGGTTAACAATAATCTCATGCAAGAAGTTTATCCTGATGGCATCATATCTAGATTCTTATAACCATCCACTTTTGTAATAAGTCATAGACTCTCTATACCTCGATCTCCTGGTAGGCCGGTGATCCTATAGCTTGAACCATATCGGATCAGGATTATTTCTAGGTGCATAAGTGTTTCATTCAATAAAGTTATCGATCCCCGATTCCTCGATTAAACAATTAAACATTGATTACAACACGATAAATCATAATAAAACTTATCGGATCAAAATTCATTCATTGGTTTTAAAGGTTTGTTCCTAAAACTTCTCGGTGAGTTGATGCCTGGTAATAAATGTCGCCTTCAAAATTCAAATAAACTTAACTACCTTCTCCTGCGTTAATGTTTCTGGCATGTTTGGTTACAAATATTTAATAGGTTTAATGTGATTCATTCTTTGCATTATCACAACATTAAAACATCCTTAATATGCTCGTATGTATCAATTATCTCTTTGTTAAAAATCCATACATTTCCTCTGAGCCAAATTGTTTAACCCTGACTGTGATTGCTAAAAGAACCTAAAAAGTTCCAAAATTCCTTCCAATTTTCTTTTTCTGGTTAGTATTGACAAACATAGTGTCGATTCAGGAAAATTTGTTATTTATTTCTGAAAATATGATCTTAAATTGTTTGTTGCAGGGATTATCCTTACAAAATGACACGAAAAGGGAAGGTGGAGTAGTAGAAGGATGAGGAAGAAAAAATTGAAAGGAATCCCAACTCAATGTTCTTCTCGGACACGGCATTGAAGAAAACAGAAACCAATAGTCTGGAATGGATCCAATTATATAAATTCATCAAGAAAGGTGACTTCACAGATGAATACAAATCATAGGTTGATGACTTGCTTGACATCAGGAGTTCTGGTCTTCATAAGATTGCTACTAGACCAACTATATTTCCCTATTATGACATGGTACGGTGGATAATATTCCACATTGATATTTGTATTTGCAAAATTGTTAATTCCTCTTTCCAGGTTGTTGGGTCTTTAAGACCACATGATATTGCTAATATGTATAAGTTGAGTCCACCCACAACCAGTCTAGATGACAATTTGATCAAAGATTTTATTCGAAAAGAGGTTGAAAATTATGAGTTGCAAATGGTATATTTAATTAGAGATTGGTGGAATGACCCTAATTCCTTCAAAATCATAGCAGACAAGATTTACCTTGTCCCTAGATTAAAGAAACCCCCCATGTTGGTTTCCATCATGCTCTTTCGCCTTTATGGAAAAAACGATTCCTTTAAATTTAAGTTGGGTTGGGTTCCTTTTATCCATCAGGTTCTCACAGGGAAGGTTTTTAATAGGGCACATATTCTCTCTACTAACATCAAACAAGAGGTTCAAAAGTCCCAAGAGGCACCCTCTAGGATACTGCCCAAAGTTTTTCATGTATGGTTATCTAATCAATGTCATTTGTGCATTTACCCATTTTCCCCTCTTAGCTTGGAACTGGTCTCCCTCTGAAGAGGAAGTCCACTTGTATTTCTTTAAGATGTGGGAAATCAACTGCAGGAATTTTTTTCTATGACATTTGCAATTTTTTCATGATTTCTCTGCATTTTATTTTTAAAAATTAGCCAGCTCCCAAATTCACTCAGGAAGCCGCATACACTATAAAGGATATTGGTGATTGGTTTGTATACGAGTAATTCTCATATATTAGAATATATGGGTGTGAAGGGTCTCCCCATCTTTTTCCTAGATATGTCCTAGACATACTAGCTCTGAGAGAAATTGCATATCAAATTGTCAATGTTGGTATTGCATCATTCCAATCAAGAAATTAGAAAAGGCAAATGCCTACATTCCTAATTTCACTAGGTATTTTTGCTTTATTAAATAAAAAACATTTTCAAAAGGAAGTGGAACAATTGGAAGGAATCCGAACGACTAAATGGAATCCCAAAAAACAAAATCCAACAAAGATTGTTAAAAAACATTGTTCTATGGTCAAAAGTAAAGCATACATCCATGAAGACGACTCATTTGACATTTTTTTTCAGAGAGCCACAAGTTTTCATGAAATATCTCAGAAAATTGATTATAAAAGAAACAATTCCAAATTCTCAAACTTCATTGATTGGCAATTTAAAAGGAAAAAGGCATTTCTTAAGGAAAATAATGAAAAGCATGGTATTGAAGTAATAAAGATTGATGAAGATAAGGATGAATCATCCAAGTCTGAAACTGAATGGGATCACAACAGTTCAACAGTGGATTCACATGTAAACAAACAGGATCAACAAAGGACTACAACATGAGAGCAGGACTTGAGAAAAATAAAAATCCAAACTCCTATCAAAACTCTTGAAGTCAGTGAAGATCTTAACACCAACACATACATGGAGAATTCCCAAACAATAGTTATTCATGTTATTGCTCCTATTGATACTACCCCCATAACTACCATTCCAGGAAGAATGGTTACAACCTCTTTATATCTTGATAATCTCCAGCCTATACAAGATATTGTTTTTCCTTGGACAATTATGCTTTCGATGATAAGACTAGAACTATAGTAAGTTGAGAAAGACCAAAAAGAAGAAAAAGACACGCCATGAAGAAATCACACAAGAAGTAACTCAATTGTGGAATGCTACACACTTACATGATGAAGAATTTGCAGAGGAAGTTGTTGATGTGTTGGGAGTGTTTTCCAGTGAAAACAAATTGTCTATAACTAAACTATCTACTCAGTTAAAGAAAGAAAATAAAAGGGTAGAAAAGCTAGAGGAACAATTGAAGTCAAAGGAAGACATTTGGTCACAAGAACATGAATCACAGTTGAAGGATATTTTAGAAGAAAATAAACTCTCTCTAAATATAATTGTATATTAGTTGAAAACTAAATTAGATGACATTAAAGCAGGATGCAACAGATATGTAGCTTTGTTTCTTGATGAGAAAGAAAAATTTAGCAAGAGTTATGAGAATAAAGTGGATACTTTAACTACTCAGTTAGACGAAATGAAAATCAAAATTGATGATTAGGAAACTCTAAAGAAAGAATACATGGAGCTTAGCAACAAATTGGCTTCCTTACAAGAGCTACTTTACACTAAACTATATGTTATCAAAGAACATCATGAATAAGTACTTTATTTCTCTGTGGGGTCTCAAGCAAAATTTTAAAAACAAAAGGAGGCACAAGTTTCATTTGAGGGTCTGAAAATTTGGGAAACACAAGGAGTCAATATTTCTCAAGGTTACTGCATATTCTTTGAAGAAAAAAAATCACAAATTCAAGCATCACTTGACTACTGGCATATCAAATATTTATTCCCACTGGATTTAATCAAGGAAAAAATCAAGATCTGCTCATACTTTTGGGATTTAGCTATGGATATCATTGATGATTATAATATGCCTCATGTGCAGTTCCTAGGCCAATCTGTACCTTTGTGATATTGTCTAAATGATGTACACCAACAAATTTTCTCAATGATGGATGGGATTACCCAAATCAATTTATGTAATATGGACAATGTCAAACAATTCATCACTTGGCCCACATAATGTTATAAATCCATCCATGTTTTCTTATTGAAATTCAAGTCAGGACATGAGGAAATAGATAAGAATATCTATCGGTGAAAGTTGAATGAGGATATTCTTCAACCACCATTAATTGCACTAATGTTAAAGAAATGCCTCATATGGTAAAGTCACGTACAAATGCAAGAGGGAAAAGTCAGCGAAGGAGTTGTTGGTACTGAGAAGAATATATCTCCTTAATATCAACTAACAAATCAAATCAATATCTGGGCCTATCAATTTGCTCAAACTGTGGAATCAGTTCTAGGATTTAGCATCTCTTTCTTCTATTTATTTTAATCATGTAGTGAAAATAAAGAGTTGGAAACTCTGGGAAATTGGTTATGTACACTTTTGTAAAAGCCAAAATTTTGTGATTTGAAGACTTGGAAGTGGTGATATCTACATTGTGTTTCATTCATTGTGGTAAAAATATCAGATTTTGTATCCTTTTAATTTCTAAGATATAGTTTATGGAAGGTAGGGTTATTTGACTAGTCCTATAACTAGTCTCAAACAGGTATTCTGGGTAAAACGGTCATATATAATTCATTAACTACCCAATTTTAGTGTCATCAATTGCATTGGAAAGAGAATAATCCATATTTTTCCTGATACAAATTTCAGAATTATATATTAAATATTGAACGTGTGGCATTATGTACAAGTTCTCTCTCCAGAAAAGGCCAAAAATCAGCCAGGTTTGGGAAAGTTACCATAACTTTCACTCAACACATCAAATTTTGGTCAGACATTTGGAGTTCAAGAGAAGACATATCAAAGTACTACAAGATGAAATTTCAGACTCAAAAGGATTGAAATTTCATAAGTACATCAGAAGGAAGGTCGGCTAGAAGGATAGACTCCAAATCAAGGTTTCAAAGATATGTTCACTTAAAACTATCATAACTTTTGATTGGGATGTTCAATTTAGATGATTCAAAATCCATTGGAAAGAGAAAACACAAAATATTGTATTGAAAAAAGGATTATAATTATTTGAGATCATTGTCCTTAATATACTGAGGTTGTAAGTTGAAGGTTGAGGTTAGACCTCAATTAAGAATCCATGGAAATACCCCATTTTTATGGAGACGAATTTAAAAATGAAATCAGTCCCATGGAATGGTTGAGGTTGGTAAAGGAATATGATAAGACTCATTTAACAACAATTATTTTTTGGTGAAGCTTGGATGTCAGTGGATGGGTATTGACAAGGATACTAGATGGAACTGCACATGGGAAGCATTTGAAACACTCTTCTCAAATAAATGGATCAAGGATACAAAAATGGAGGAGATGCATAAAATTCAAGATGAGTTAAAAGAAGCAAAACACGTGATCAAGAAGAAGGGTGATGAGCTATCTAAGATACAAGACCTTAATGAAGCACTCATTAAGAAAGTTCAAAAATTAAAACAAAGAAAGACTAGCAAAGGAAAGTGGGAAAACGATGAGCCAAAGGAAGAATTGAAAAAGAAAGATGAAGGAATAGGTAGATTAAGAAACCATAATAATAAAAAACTACTAGATGAGGTTAAGAAATTGAAAGAAGAATAGAAGAATTATCAAAATAAAGAAGAAACAAGGATCTTGGATGAAGAATCTACCACAATAATTGAAGAGTAAATTTGCAACAAGGTTAAGGAATCTATAAATATTTATGAGGTGAAATCGGAAATGCAATCCAGAATTGAAGAAGGACGTCAAAAATTTATAAATCGAGTGATATTGCGGCTTCAAAACGAGAAAGGAGACAATATTCAAGAAGGTGACCAAAAGATACTTGAAGAAGTTGAACTTCATCTAAAGGATTTACATGCCAAAAATGATGGTATTATATCCAAGACTAGAGTAATCAAAGACCAAGAAAAGAGGATAGAGGATGGCATTGTCTCTAAAAAGAAGATAGATGAAATGCATGTGCAGAGTGAAGAAAAATCGTCAAATGTGAAACCATATCGACACCCTCATTACCAAGAAAAATTTCAAGGAAGACAAGAAGATCAAAATCAGTATTATCAAGGAAGAAGATGGAATACTTATCAATATTCATGGAATAAGGCATCACAAAACCACTCTTCAACAAGTTATTATCAAAGACCAACAACCATTACAAATTGGAGAAGTTACAACAAAAATACATGGAATCAAAGGAAATAAAATTATGCAACAACTAGCCATCAAGGATTAAGACCGAAAAGAATTGATTTTGGATGGATGGATCATCATCAATGGAATTAAGAAAGAAGAAACATAAGAAAATCATATTACTTGGTTTCATCACATGTCAAGACTTTAATTGCAAGCTTTGAGGACAAAGTTTTTTGAAGGAGGGTACTATGTTATGACCTAAGGGGGGCATATATGAGGTTAAATGTATATGATATGACCCCAAGGGGGGGATTATATGGGGCTAAATATACATTTAACCCCATATATGCCCCCTTTTCCCCCCTTGGGTCACAAGACCTTCTCCACAGCCCTGAATTATTCAACCACCCTGATTAAATCATCTTCAAGAAAATCATAAAACCCTTTGAAAAATTCAATATGCCAACCATCAAGGCTTGGGATTTTATCCTTTTTTATATTCTAACATAGCTTTTAGTTCTTCCTTTGAAATCTTCTCCATAAGATTTTGATTAGCCTCATCCATCACACATCTTTGAAAAAAGAAGAAATAAGTATAATTTATTCTTATTATCTCTATCTAGTTCTTTGTACATAGCTCAAAAATGAGAAACCTCCATTTCAGCGATGTCTTGAAACTTTGTAATTCTTCCGCCGTCTTGTTTTCTCCATCTTCTAAATTGTATTGAATCACTTTCTATGGATGGAAAAATTATGAAAGAATTTTGTGTTTTCATCATGATCTTTCTCCAACGAAATAACACCTTTTTTTTATCCTCCATTCAACATCCTTCCAACCAAGAAACTTTTTTGTTTTTAATTCTATATATTTTTAAGTTTCCCTCTCTTGCTCATTAAACACACTTTTCTCAAACAACTCTACTATTTTTTCCTCAAAATGAGAAACCCCCATTTCAGTGATGTCTTGAAACTTTGTAATTCTACTACCATCATGTTTCTCCATCTCTCATATTGTATTGACTCTTTCTATAGTGAGAAAAATTATGAAAGAATTTTTTGTTCTCATCATCTTTATCCAACGAAACAATGCTACTTTTTATCCTCATTCAATGTCCCTCCAACCAAGAAACGTTTTTGTTTTTAGTTCCATACTTTTTAAAGTTTCCCTCTCTTGGTCATTAAACACTCCTTGAACATTTTTCTCAAACAACTCGGCTATTTTTTCCTCAACCTCCTTTAGGTCCTCATCCACCCTTTTGTTTTTCCTATCTTCCCAAACAGACACTACTACCTTGACCTTCTTCATGACTGCAATGAACTAGTATCTTGTTGAGTCTCTTAAATTCCCATCATAAAACACCCATTCATTCTTTCCCAAATTTATACATTCCTCTTCTTCCAACCAAGCAATGTTCATCTTAAAAGGGATACTTGACTTAGAGTCTTTCCTCTCAATTTAAAGAATAATGGGAAAACGAATAGACCCCCCTACAACTTCTATCCATGTCCTTACCTTCTCTAAAAAATTGATAAAAATCTCGGATACTAAAACTCTGCCCAATCTCTTGGATACCCTTTCTTGGTTTGATTTATTATTCCTCCATGTAGGCATGATTTTAACGGGTTCCACATCCACAAAACCTAGCTCTTCTATCTTATGTCTAAAGAAATCAATTAGCCCATCAACCCTTGTTGTTTCCCTCCAAACTTCATTCTATTTTGGGTGAAGTTTAAGTTTCCACCTGTCAAGCCAGGTATGGAATAATGTGTAACTCTTCACTTAATGTTTGCATTAACATGAAACAACTATTAATACAAATTCAAATGACATTTAGTCTTCCCTTAATGGGTGACTTTTCCTATCACCTAAGACTCTTCATATTTACAATAGTATTTACAAGTAACACAATCCCAAGGATTATGTGTCCAAAATTCCCCCACTTAATCTGAAGGGGTGTTTGTGAGTCCAAGCATCATTTTGAACTTTTTAATTTTTTCTCTTCCAAGTGCTTTGGTGAAGATATCCACAATTCACTCATTTGTGGAACAATGTCTCAAGTGAATAGTTTTGGCCTCTACATGATATTGAATCAAGTGATACTTTGTGTTGATATGCTTAGTTCAATCATGAAATATGGGATTCTTGGTCAACTTGATTGCATAAGTATTGTCAACTAGAAGAGGCTTAGAATTCACTTGTTTCTCATGTTATCACCCCATAAATTATGGGAATCAACTTATGACTTGGATATTATGGATATTATCTGTATCTAGTGTTTTTATTGGCAATTGATTTTCATTTTACAAAAAGAAAAGAAAAAGACAAAAAGAAAAGAAAAGAGGGCATAAAAGAATTTAAAGAAAATCCCCATGCAATAACAGTGACTTGGTCATACCCTTCAAGCATGATCAAGTTCTTTTAATTTTCAATGTTGATAGGTTAGTGAATGCATCTGACCAGACTGTCTAATCCTGGTCAGATAGCCCCTAGGTTAGAACTAGTGAATACATCTGATCAGACCATCTAATCCTGGTCAGATAGCCCCTAGGTTAGAATTAGTGAATAAATCTGACCAGACTGTCTAATCCTGGTCAGATATCCCTTAGGAAGAATAATATCTTAACCCAACAGTTTAATCTGGGTTAATTGTCTTGCGAAAGTAGGTTGGAATGTAGATTAATTGTTTTGCTTGCCCTGCCTAAAAAAACCCACTTGAAGAAAATGCTACATCAAGTCTTCGTTGCCTAAGGATAGTTGAAGTGATGTCCCCTTGGTGGTGTCTAAGACAAAATGGGAAAAACCCATAAGAAGGCACTAATCCTAAGTTTTTCCTACACATGACTTTTTCCGCTCCCGACATATGTTTCATTCACGTTCCAATGGCCCAGATCACGGCGCCTAGATCAACGGCTCACACAGCATTCCGGACCCCCCCTTGCGTTCTACCTTTAACGGAGGGGGGGGGTCTGGAATCGGCGATAATATTCATGCAAATCTGGACGGTCAGGAGAAGAGCGCGTGAATCCACGGCTCACATTGGCTTCTGGACCCCCCCCCCGTCCGTTCTGCCTTTAACGGAGGGGGGGGGTCCGGGATTGGTTATAACCTGGGCACACATCTGGACGGCCCAGAACAGAGCGCTAAAATCTACGATTCACATTGAATTCCGGACCCCCCCCCCTCCGTTCTACCTTTAATGGAGGGGGGGGTCCGGAATCGGTATTAAGGAGCGCGCTAAGATCTGTGGTCAGGAAACCAGCGTGCAGATCAATGGATCAGAATGGATTTCGGACCCCCCCTGGTGTCCTGCTTTTAACCAAAGGGGGGGGTTCCAGAAAAGATATTTCCTTCGGCGAGCCCCTGTTCATACATGGCGTCGTTTTATTGGTTTTCAAGTCCCATCCTTCACATGCTCTCTGACAGCCCGTCACTCATGGACGTCATTCTCCACTAGGTCCACTTGTCCCACTTGTTACCGGTTTGAGTCACGTCCCATAACTGTTGTCAGTCCCTGTTGTCAGGCCTTTATCCTTCCCACTCATGATCAGTCCCCTTCGGCGACTTTTACCTCCAATCACCTGCCTCCACGTCACTAAACCGTATGCTTTGGCCACCGTCATCTGCCAACTCATCCCAAGTGGCCCGTTGTCCATTAATAACTGGATAATATGCCCGTTGTCATGCTGACCGTATCTCCCGCACCAAACCGACCCCAATTTTGAATAAAACTATCGTTTTCCCTTTTCATTCGTTATTCATCCATCGCGCCAGAAACCTCTTATTCCTCCATTGCTTCCACATCGCCTTCACCTACAATCCAGTTGACCCCACTAACGTATTGTTTATTTGCAGGTACAGTTGCTGAGATGGTGTCAAAGCCCAGACAAGCGGAAGAAGAAGAAAATCATTTTATTCCTCCTCCGGTTGACCTGGATAAAGTTCCCTTGGTTGATAAAGACCGTTTGATAGCAGATACTATCTGCAGTTTCGACTTTTCTGATCTGCAGTCATGGCTCCGAGAGGTATTCCTGGACCCGAGTGACGAAATTGGACTCTGGGAGTCCAATTTGCCTCTGTATCTTTTCCCCCAGATTCATCATTTCCCAGAATTCGCCCTCAAGTGTCAAGCCCATTATGTCCTCGACCAGAAAGCCATCGTTTCTTCGTCTGGAGAAATCCTCTTCTTCATCACCCCCGAAGATATTGACCAGATGATGCAAGTCACCCGTGCGGAATCTGCGTCCCCATTCAATCTAGAAATCCTCACTGAGCTATATCAACGAATGACGTTCCCTCAGAGGGCTCAGATCTTTGAGCTTTTTCTCCCCACTTCCGCTCCTCTCCCTTCCACCAATCTCCCCTACCCTTCTTCTATGTTCTCTATCAAAGGAAATCAAATCATTTCTTCCCTATGTGCCCTGCTTGGTTACTACTCTGATCAGTGGGTAGATGAGCCCATCCTGGGTTTTCTGTCCATTTTTTCAAACGATGAACAACCTACCACGCAGTTCGATTATAGCACCTTCTTGGCTGATAATATTCATGAACAATTCGTGAATTTCGGCACAGAGGGCATGTTAAGATATTCCTCCATTCTGGCTTACATGTTCGTGTACTTTCAAGCCGACAGGTTCGCTTTCTCCATGCAGAAGATGGACGCCGATGGGAAGCCCCAGCTAGTCATAGCATGGACTTCTCTTTTGAAGCGTAACTCTGCTGAATACGACTTTAAAGCTTTTATCGATCAGTTTTACCATCCGGTGGTTAGCATGTTGAGCGGCAGGCCTGAGCCACGAATAAATGAAGAGGTCCAGAGAATTCTGCAGCTCTCGGACAATGTAAAGACCGGAGACTGGTACATGTACCAGAATTTTACTGAAATCAGAGTTTTCGGGTGCGAGTTGGCACCATACAAGCTATCTCAATACGTGTCGGTAAGGGACTTTGCCTTAGAATATATTAGGCAAATAATGAATTCATACGATATTCATTTTGTTTCCTTAAAAAAGAAACATCGATTGAGAATTAAAGGGCAAATAGGTTCTTTTATCTGCAATAGTAGAAGTGTCGGGGAGGAAGCGGACAGAATGTTGAAGGATATGAAATTCTTCACAAGTTTCACCTGGCACTACGATCCATATGGGATCATCTCTAAAATGAGGGTGAACAATAAGAGCGTTCTGTATGCTCATGAGCCCAAGCCAGAGATAGAGAAATTTGCAAATCAGACAGAATGGGAGCCCGATACTTTGATTGACGGGGAACAACAAACTGAAGTAGAACAGCATACGCCCTCGACAAGTGCGCTACCCTCCACCACACCATAGGACCTCCAGGAGAAGAGGCCCCGACAGGAGTCATCCCCTCCTATAACAGAGGTGTCATCAGAGGAATTTCAAATTCACTCTAAAAAGCCGATGACAGTTTCGACACCCGGCGCGACAGTAGAACAGGAAGTCCCAGCTACCACAGTGACCACCACAGGGGTCAAGCCAGTCACTCTCTCTTTTGGCTCGAGTCAGCATAAGGGAATAAATACAGTATTAAAATCCACAGATTCTCCCTTAGATACTCCGCCAAGCAAGACTGGGCCCAAGTTGGACATCTTTGAAAAATATGACTTAATCAAGAAGAAGAACCAGACACTCACTAGCAGCGCTTATGCCCAGTTTCTGAAGCAGTCGTCCACAGCTCAGCATAGACTTCTTTCATCATTTGACACAGAAAAAGGTAGGATTCATATGGCTTACCTCCAAGCACAAGTGTCGGATCCCAAGGTAATATCAGATTACAAAAGGGCCACCTTTGAGTTCCAAGCAAAGGACGTGCATCCAGCAGATCAGATGGATCTGCACAAGCAAACTGGGGAGATGGTATTCCACACATTGGCCCACGCATCTGCTTCTGCATCGAAATTTCGAGTAGCTTTGAGCAATGCCCAGACCCAACTTAAGCTAGAGAAAATGTCATCTTTCGCGAAAGATAACAGAATCAAGACGTTGGAGGAACTGGTCCTCAAGATCGGTTACGACCCTGCTAACGTCAAGGCTGCCGAAGAGATGATTAAAAATAAAAATGTTGACATCGCATCCTTAAGAAAACAGCTAAAGCTTCCTCCAACAGAAGACCCACAGGCAAAGGAGATTGCAGAAAAGGAAGGGGAAAAGGATGAGATGATGAAGTTAATCATGGAGCAGAATGCTCAGTTAAAAGAGATGGAAGCGGAGATGGAAAGACTGCTAAAGGAGAAAGAGTAGGCAAAGACAATGGAAGGCATCCCATTAAATGTTATCCCAATTGCAGGTTTGAGCACAGCAACAGCGACAGCCATGCCATCTGCAACATCAGTGCCACTACCAGAAGGGACAACAGACTTGGCCAAGTCTATGGAGAGAATGAACCTGCAAGAGTCAGAAATCAGCAGGCTTAAGAAATAAGTGGAGAATCTCCAAGAGCTAAAGACTTCTTTCCAGACAAGTCTATCCAAAGAGAAATAGGTGAATGAGCAAATCAAGAAGGAGTTACAGCAACTCCAGAAACAGACAATGGCAGGAAAGACTTTGGCAGAGGTGAAAGAGATTGTGTGGACAAATATTTCCAAGTCCATGAATGAAATTTGGCCAATGGTTCAAATCATGTTTGAACAGAATGAGTTGCTCGAGAGAAGTAAGCAAGTTGTTGAGAAAATCATAATGGAGTTGGTAGACATGCCAGCCCAAGCGAATGAAATCATACGGTACCTAAATTCCAAGACCAGGGAGGAACTCGAAGAATTGAAGATTGAGGACAGGACAAAAACTATATTAGAGGTGAAAAGGGTCCTTACCAAAAGGGGTCTCATGCTTCAGCTTGAGGAAAAGATCCAAGTCATGGATCAAGGAGTGCAAAAAAATTTCAGTAAGATAGATGCTCTTCAAAGGAAGGGCCTGCCTGGTCTGAAGGTCATTAACGACAAATTAATGACACTCCCTGATTGCAAGAAAAGGTTGACTGAAGTATCTAAAGACAGTTCCAAGTTTGTAGGTGTATAGGGAAGCATCACAGGAAAAACATTCATGGAGGCCTTTCAGTTGGATATTAGTATCCAACATGAAATTAAACACATATTCACAATCAAGCCTACATTTTCTAAATATACGGACATGAACGAAGTGTATAGGAGATTGCTCAAAGTCACAGTGCCAGGTCATATCCGATGGGAAGAACTGTGTGATCTGCTATATTAGCTGATGAGATGTCACAATCCAGTCACCGGTCCAGTCAGAAAAGATTGTGAAAGCACCTCGCCAACGGCCTACCCCAGAAATTTCTGCATGCAATTGTAATGAGTCATCAAACAGTTTTTGATTAGTTAAAGTAATTAGACTAAAAATAGAATGAGCGCGTCCTGATCAGTTATGACAGGAACGTTTGTAATTTGAATTATAAATACTTCAACTCTCGAAGTATTGGAGGTTGTTGATTCGCACATCCTATTGCTATCAAACTGTATCATTTTTTAGGAGATCCACCATTAATAAAGAAGAGGCATTTTACAGGATTCTTGCGTATGTTCATTGGTGATGTGACTTTCTAAGTTATATGTTTTCTTTCTCTGTAACCATTTTGTTTTCTGGGACTAATCTTTATGAATAACGTAAAGTTGCAGGATTTATCTTGGATACCCTGTTTCTGATTGTAAGGATTTTAGTGTTTATCTTCTAATACCTTCAATTAAGAAATTTTTAACTGCTTGTTAGTTGAAGTTATTTTTCTTTTCTTTTCCTCTCCCCATCATTTTAATTACTAAAAGATCCAGTGAAGGTATTATCTCGCCCTGTGAAGTTCTTTTTCGGCATTTCTGGTCGTATCGGTTACTTGATTAAACAAAGACCCCATAGCCCAATGGATGTGTAGACTGTCTCAACCAATTTATAAACCACTTTTACAACAAAACATACTCGTGCCTTTACCTAGCCTAATATCTGAAATCAAAAACAAAGCTAGATCTTACAGAGAGATCCCTCTCTGAAGATGGAAGGGCTAGATCCCAGCTTCAAAAGCGGTTGGTTAAGGTTACCTTTGTAGATTTCTTCTTTTTCAACCTCTAGGAAATTTACAGAGTGCTAACATAAATGGTGACCATACTGGGGAAGAACTAAAACTGAAATACCTCACTTTTCTTCCCCTGAAGAAAGTTTGACCCTGAGAAGAAAGTAACGATTAGAGGTTGGTTAACTCTGTACATATTATTTTCAGAATCTCTCTTTGAACCTTTTCCCACTCAAATGTTCCTCTATGACTGTCCCTGCAGCAGTACAACCTAATATCGATCCCGGACTTGCGAATCAAACGCATATTGCGTCGAACCTTTTTGACCTAATCCTCAAAACTGCCAATAACCAGGAAGAACTCGAACGTTCATGGGCAGCCATTGAACAAGACATAGCTACTCAAGAACAATTGGAAGCTAGACGACGTCAACGTAGAGATCTCCCCTAGTTTCCCTCACCATAAAAAAAAAAAATATATATATATATATATATATATATACAAAAAAAAAAAAAGAGTTTTGGCTCCCAAGAAAGTTCACACTCGATCTCATCCAGACCCAGAACCCTCAACAGTGATAGATAATCCCGAACAACTGTTGAGGCGAAAAACCTTAGTTGTCGGTTCAGCAAGTTATACTCCCCCTCATAAGTCTCCCTTCCTTTTCGAAGAACAGGACATCTTTCAAAACCTTGATCTTGATCTTTTTTCGCTACGAAACCTAGTTAGAACACGGTCTAAAACCTTTGCATCTAAGCTTGTCTTCGACCCAACTGTGTTGCAACCCCAAACCCCCGAAGTCTTGTCTCCTAGGACTAAACTACAAATCACTACCTCAGCCCTGCCCAGTCCGTCATCGCCCTCGTCTTCCGTCGCTACCTCTCCAACCACCCAGGTCGTCGTCCCACCTCCTCCACCCGTCATGGCAGCTCGATATGCCCCTTTGGTGTTGGCTGCACCACTACATTCCATGCCCCAAGACTACCAAACTAGACTTCCACAGTTCGATGCAACCGGAACATTAAACGCACAACAACATGTGGATAAAATGAACGATTACTTGGATTTACAAGAAGTTGACGAAGTCAACGTTCAAATGAGACTGTTCGCCCAGAGTCTGACAGGGGACATCAAGAAATGGTTCAAAACCTTACCCGCTGCATCAATCCCTGACCCTGTCGCGTTCCAAAGAAGTTTTCTGGACAGATGGGAGGTAAAGAAAAACCCTCTCCAGATACTGTCAGAGTACGAGAATATAAAAAGAAATCAAGGTGAGACGGTACAAGATTACTGCACCCGTTTTAACAATTTGTATAATGCAATCCCAACGGAAATCAAACCCCCCCAGGGTTTGGCATTGATTAAATTCCCTGATGGATTCGATGCTGACATGTCTTATCAGTTAAGAGAAAGAAATGTTTCCACCCTTGAAGACATGCAGAAAAGTGCTATTAGTGTGGAGGCTAACCTGTTGGCGAAAAGAGACGGTCAAAGATCAGAAAGGAGAGTCACGATCAAAGAAGAACCTTCCACGTCAAACATTGATTCCAAATTGGACTCTGTGGTCAGATATTTGGAATTATTGATAGAAAGAACGAGTATTTCAGACAGAAATCCTCCGAGAGACAACACACCTGCCCCTCAGATTCGAAACCCCAATTTTAGAAGAAACCCTCCTCAAATCAGGCAAAGAGATCAAAGAGATACAAGGGATCAAAGAGATCAAAGGGATTAGAGAGGTCTTGATCAACCGATCAGGCCTCCCCTGCAAGAAAACTATGTTGATGAAGGGGGGGAAATAATCGAGGAATTGGAGGACACTCATATCAACCTCATGGGCATTCACGACAATGAGGCCATTTTCCTTACTCAAGAAGAGCATGAACTTTTTCTTCTAAATCAAACAAAGGTAAGAGAGGAGGCCGAGGATGAAAGACAACAGGCTTTTGAAAACGCTATTTTGGAGGGGCACCGTCAATACAATCTGCGAAGTAAGAAAACAGATGGAAATTCCTCAAAAAAGATAACCAAAACGCGGAAGGTAGATGAGACTGAGAAAACCCTTGAACCGACTACTGCTGAAAAAACTCCTGAGAAGGGTAAAGTCGGCGTTCCAGTGAAGAAAAACGTCACCTTACTGAAAAGACCGGCACAGCCCAAAGTTTCACCTGTTAATCCACCCAGTACTCCTGAGCGGAAGAATATAGTGGACCAACCAGAATCAACGAGTCAAACCAGAAATCCTGCACCTTTTAGCCTGGAGGCAGAATTGGCCAAAATAAAAATCCCTATCCCACTTACCGAATTGATGAACAGAGGTGGTTATTGTTCACATGTACTAAAAGCGTTAGCCATTGAACCTGACATAGGCACCAGAGCCTTGACTATTGGATCAGTGACTCATTTAGACACGGTGAACCTTACTGACGATCATCTCGAGCTCCTTTTCGGACCTGAAGTAAATGGTCGAGATGATACCGGTGATGTGGCTCCCTTTTACATCAGTTTGAACATACACGATTTAATATTGCATAACGCCATGCTGGATTCAGGTGCCTCACATAATTTAATGCCTAAAGCAGTAATGGAAAAACTGGGATTGGAGGTCACTAGGCCTTACAAAGATGTCCACTCGTTTGACTCCAGCAAAGTCAAATGTATTGGTTTGATTAAAGATTTGTGCATCACCCTGGTTCAGATCCCTTCGAAAAGCATGGTAATGGACGTGGTGGTTGCAGACATTCCGCCAAAATATGGTATGTTGTTGTCCCGGTCTTGGGGAGCTAAGTTGAAAGGAACCCTGCAGCTGGATATGTCTTACGCCACTATCCCAGTGTTTGGACAACAGAGGAGGTTATATAGAGAAACACTGATGAAGTATATGGTCAGYAGTCAAGAGAAACCTCACAATTACCCCCTTTACTCTGCTCATTCCGATTTAGATTCGTTCATCTTGTACAATGATGGTGATACTGAAGAGCCAGAAATTCAGCTGGCGGAAGAGGTAACTAGTCAAGATGAAGGTCCAGGAAACAGTGAGGCAGCAAATATGAAAAATGTAATCACTGAAGAGTTCCCTGCTGATTTCTGGAGCATGGATTTTGATGGAGCTGTGAGAAAAGAAGGAGCAGGAGCTGGAGTCTGGTTGCATAACCATCGGAACAGGTATTCAGAAAATCATTCCTATAAGTTAAATTTCCACTGCACTAACAACGTTGCTGAGTATGAAGCCTTAATACTCGGTCTGAAGCTGTTGAAGAAGGTTGGTGCTAAGCAAATAATGGTGAGGGGTGATTCTAAATTAATAATCAAACAAATTAAGGGTGAGTATGTTGCTAAACACCCGCGCCTTAGAGCCTATAGGAATGTTGTTCTTGATGCTTTGAAGTGTTTTAATGAAGTTGACTTGCAGGCAATGCCAAGGGGACAAAATATTATGGCTGGCGGATTGGCTACGTCAGCAGCTTCCTGCAAGATTCCTTTCCGCCAAACTCGCCCATACACCGTTGAAGTGAAATGCAGACCGACGGTTCCCAATAATATCAGGTACTGGCAGGTGTTCGGAAATGACGATCAGATAGATGACTTTCTGCAATGCAAGCACGATTTTGAATGTACAAACATAGATTTAGAAGATGAAAACGAAAATGTAAATAATTCTGAGTTTGAAATAGATAGCATTAATGTTGTAAATACAGTAGATACAGAAGATACAGTAGATTCAGGAGATCTAGGGGATGACGAAATAGATGTCGATGTTTTGCAATTGAAAAGAAATATGTTACCTAGAGGGCTTGTCCCTTTAGAAGATTTGTTTGACAATGACGATGTAGCTAAGAAACCAAAAATAGAGGCCCATGGGCAGGAGGTAGAAGACTGCAATATAGGAACTGAAGAGAAACCTAGGATTGTCAAACTGTCCAAATCTTTACCAACAGAACAAAAGCTTAAGTGCATTGAGCTATTCAAAGAATATGCAGACGTTTTCGCCTGGGGCTATGAAGATTTGAAAGCCTATGACACCAGCATCATACAACACAGGTTTCCCATAAAGGAAGACCAGAAACCGTTCTGGCAGAAACTTCGGAGGATAAATCCCAAGTTGCTTCCCCTGATAGAAAAAGAGATTAAGAAAATGTACGATGCCAAGATCATAGTCCCATTACGTTTCTCTAAGTGGGTTTCTAATTTAGTCCCGACCCGTAAGAAAKCCGGAGAAATCAGACTCTGCATAGATTTCAGAAATCTTAACAAAGCATCCTTGAAGGATAATTACCCCTTGCCTAAAATGGATCACCTCYTGCAAAGAGTGGTCGGGTCCAGTCGAATTTCTCTGCTAGATGGTTTCTCAGGTTACAACCAGGTCCTAGTTCACCCAGACGATCAAGAAAAAACCGCTTTCACCACACCCTGGGGCACTTTCATGTATGTGAAGATGCCTTTTGGTCTGATAAACGTAGGAGCCACCTTCCAGAGGGCAATGGATATCGCCTTCGTAGAAGAGTCAGATAAGTTTATCGCCGTTTATCTAGACGACGTGACTGTGTTTTCCCAATCCGATGATGAACACCTGCGGCACCTTAGACGATTTTTCGAAAAGTGTAGAAGGTTCGGGATTTCTTTAAATCCCAAGAAATGTCTTTTTGGGTTAGAAAAAGGCAAACTGCTGGGACACATCATCTCTAAGGAGGGAATCAGAATTGACCCCAGCAGAATAGAAGCCATACTAAAGTTAGAACACCCAAGAAATCTAAAAGAACTACAATCTTTTATAAGGAAAATCAACTTTCTTCGAAGATTCATCCCTAATCTAGCCGAACTCCTCTGAAACATTACAAACATGCTAAAAAAGGACGCGAAAATAAAATGGGATTCTGAGTCCAGGCAATCCTTCGAACAGGTGAAACGAGCACTTACAGAAGAACCAGTTTTGATTAGTCCCGATTTCACTAAAGATTTCTATCTCTTTTCTTTCGCTTCTGAACATACTATAGCAGTTGTGTTACTGCAGAAGAACAGTGAAGGGTATGAACAACCCATCGCTTTCTTCAGCAAAGCTTTAAGAGATGCTGCCTTGAACTACAATATTATGGAGAAGCAGGCTTTTGCATTAGTAAAGGCTATCAAAGACTTCAGGGTCTATATTCTCCATTCCCACATCATAGCTTATGTTCCAAATGTGGTAGTAAAAGATATCTTGACACAAGACAACCCTGATGGGAGAAGGGGAAAGTGGATTGCAGTTATTCTAGAATATGACATGGAGATCAAGCCCACCAAACTGATAAAAGGCCAAGGCCTTGCTAAACTGATGGTTGAATCTAACTTCCTAGCTCTTGACATTAATTTTCTAGATGTGGCAGATGAACAGGGCGAGATGGCGACTCCAAATGTTAGAGAGGTATTTCTAAACTCTCCATGGTACGTAGACCTCATATTCGTGCTACAAAATTTACAAGCTCCCCCTGGTTTGACTAAAACTAAAGCTAGATTTTAAAGTTGAAAGCTCTGAAATTCTGTATTCTAGAAGGAAATTTGTATTGGAAAGACCCTGCAGGTATTCTTTTAAATTGTTTGCTGAAAGAAGAAGCTGATAAAGTGTTGCAGGAGTTTCATGCAGGAGAATGTGGGGGACATTTAAACTGGAAGGTTACAGCCAAAAAGATACTCAGAGCTGGATTTTACTGGCCCACCCTGTTTGCATATGTACATCAGAGAGTAACGGCATGTCACCAGTGTCAATTGTTTGAGGGTAAAAGGAAACTCCTTCCTCTACCTCTTAAACATGTTTCAGTAGAGGCTCCTTTCCAGCAATGGGGACTCGATTTCATTGGGGAAATACACCCTCTGTCTTCAGGCCAACATAAGTGGATTCTTACTGCCACTGATTATTTCACCAAATGGATCGAGGTTGTACCAAGCAGGTTGTACTCTGTTATTATAAAATTTCTTGAAAATAATATCTTATCTCGTTTTGGTTGTCCTAGAAAGATCATTACTGACAATGCAGCTGCTTTTCGGTCGAAGAAACTCATTGATTTCTGCAGTCATTACCACATTGGCTTGGGGCATTCCACAGTCTATTACCCTCAGGGGAATGGGTTGGCGGAATCCTCAAACAAGATTTTGGTAAATATCATCAAGAAAACATTGCAGGAGAATAAAAAATCATGGCATGATAAGCTGGTATTTGCTTTATGGGAAGATAGACTGACCACCAAAAGGTCAATCGGTATGTCACCTTACCAGCTGGTATACGGTACTGAGGTTGTTTTCCCAACTTCTTTGGGAGTCCCTGTCATGAAGTTACTTCAAGAGATGCAAGCTGAGACAAATGACTCCCAGAGACGAATTAATCAGATGATTCATCTGCAACAGACCAGAGAGGATGTTTTCAACAAAACACAGGTCGTCCAAGAGAACATCAAGAAAATCTTTGACAAACGAACCAAGGAGGATGATTTTGAACTGGGAGACCTGGTGTTGAGATGGGATGCCAGGAACGAGGACAAGGGAAAGCATGGGAAATTTGACAACCTGTGGACAGGGCCCTACATGATCCAAGCTTTCAGAGGAAACAATGTCTTTTTGCTAAACAATGCCGATGGGTCAGATCTGCCAGGAGCGCCGGTGAATGGCAGAATGCTGAAACATTATGTCCCACCTCAGTAAGAGAATTGAAGAACTCACTCTCCATTGTACATACCTGTTTTAATTTTCAGTCTTTACCTGCATTTTTTGAGTGAAGAACATTGGTTAGTTTGTTGAAGCCCGGAGAGAAGGCCCTAAGCTGCTAATCATTGTTTTTCGAAGTCTTCCCGAGAATAAGACCAACGAAGGCTACTAGACAGATATGTTCGGAATGACAGGAAACTGGATTCTTGGCACTTAACAGGGAAAGTACCATCCCCATGTGGAGCCGCTGTTATCACCCCATAAATTATGGGAATCAACTTATGACTTGGATATTATGGATATTATCTGTATCTAGTGTTTTTATTGGCAATTGATTTTCATTTTACAAAAAGAAAAGAAAAAGACAAAAAGAAAAGAAAAGAGGGCATAAAAGAATTTAAACAAAAGCCCCATGCAATAACAGTGACTTGGTCATACCCTTCAAGCATGATCAAGTTCTTTTAAATTTTCAATGTTGATAGGTTAGTGAATGCATCTGACCAGACTGTCTAATCCTGGTCAGATAGCCCCTAGGTTAGAACTAGTGAATACATCTGATCAGACCATCTAATCCTGGTCAGATAGCCCCTAGGTTAGAATTAGTGAATAAATCTGACCAGACTATCTAATCCTGGTCAGATATCCCTTAGGAAGAATAATATATTAACCCAACAGTTTAATCTGGGTTAATTGTCTTGTGAAAGTAGATTGGAATGTAGATTAATTGTTTTGCTTGCCCTGCCTAAACAAAACCCACTTGAAGAAAATGCTACATCAAGTCTTCGTTGCCTAAGGATAGTTGAAGTGATGTCCCCTTGGTGGTGTCTAAGACAAAATGGGAAAAACCCATAAGAAGGCACTAATCCTAAGTTTTTCCTACACATGACTTTTTCCGCTCCCGACATATGTTTCATTCACGTTCCAATGGCCCAGATCACGACGCCTAGATCAACGGCTCACACATCATTCCGGACCCCCCCTTGCGTTCTACCTTTAACAGAGAGGAGGGGGGGTCTGGAATCGGCGATAATATTCATGCAGATCTGGACGGTCAAGAGAAGAGCACGTGAATCCATGGCTGACATTGGATTCTGGACCCCCCCGCCCGTTCTGCCTTTAACGGAGGGGGGGGTCCGGAATTGGTTATAACCTGGGCGCACATCTGGACGGCCCAGAACAGAGCGCTAAAATATACGATTCACATTGAATTCTGGACCCCCCCCTCCGTTTTTCCTTTAATGGAGGGGGGGTCCAGAATCGGTATTAAGGAGCGCGCTAAGATCTGTGGTCAGGAAACCAGCGTGCAGATCAACGGATCAGAATGGATTTTGGACCCCCCCTGGTGTCCTTCTTTTAACCAAAGGGGGGGGGTCCGGAAAAGATATTTCCTTCGGCGGGCCCCTGTTCATACGTGGCGTCGGTTTATTAGTTTGCAAGTCCCATCCTTCACATGCTCTCTGACAGCCCGTCACTCATGGACGTCATTCTCCACTAGTTCCACTTGTCCCACTTGTTACCAGTTTGAGTCCCGTCCCATAACTGCTGTCAGTCCCTGTTGTTAGGCCTTTATCTTTCTCACTCATGATCAACCCCCTTTGGCGACTTTTACCTCCAATCACCTGCCTCCACGTCACTAAATCGTATGCTTTGGCCACCGTCATCTGCCAACTCATCCCAAGTGGCCCGTTGTCCATTAATAACTGGATAATATGCCCGTTGTCATGCTGACCGTATCTCCCGCGCCAAACCGACCCCAATTTTGAATAAAACTACAGTTTTCCCTTTTCATTCGTTATTCATCCATCGCGCCAGAAACCTCTTATTCCTCCATTGCTTCCACATCGCCTTCACCTACAGTCCAGTTGACCCCGCTAACGTATTGTTTATTTGCAGGTACA
This sequence comes from Picea glauca, assembly GCA_000966675.3. Classification (NCBI taxonomy): domain Eukaryota; kingdom Viridiplantae; phylum Streptophyta; class Pinopsida; order Pinales; family Pinaceae; genus Picea; species Picea glauca. The sequence continues at coordinate 852,844 of JZKD02S1673178.1, forward strand.
GTTGTTGAGATGGTGTCAAAGCCCAGACAAGCGGAAGAAGAATAAAATCTTTTTCTTCCTCCTCCGTTGACCTGGATAAAGTTTCCTTGGTTGATAAAGACCGTTTGATAGCGGATACTAACTGCAGTTTCGACTTTTCTGATCTGCAGTCATGGCTCCGAGAGGTATTCCTAGACCCGAGTGACGAAATTGGACTCTGGGAGTCCAATTTTCCTCTGTATCTTTTCCCTCAGATTCATCATTTCCCAGAATTCGCCCTCAAGTGTCAAGCCCATTATGTCCCCGACCAGAAAGCCATCGTTTCTTCATCTGGAGACGTCCTCTTCTTCATCACCCCCGAAGATATTGACCATATGATGCAAGTCACCCGTGCGGAATCTGCGTCCCCATTCAATCTAGAAATCCTCACTGAGCTATATCAGTGAATGACATTCCCTCAGAGGGCTCAGATCTTCGAGCTTTTTCTCCCCACTTCCGCTCCACTCCCTTCCACCAATCTCCCCTACCCTTCCTCTATGTTCTCTATCAAAGGAAATCAAATCATTTCTTCCATGTGTGCCCTGCTTGGTTACTACTCTGATCAGTGGGTAGATGAGACCATCCTGGGTTTTTTGTCCATTTTCTCAAACGATGAACAGCCTACCACGCAGTTCGATTACAGCACCTTCTTGGCCGATAATATTCATGAACAATTCATGAATTTCGGCACAGAGGGCATGTTCAGATATTCCTCCATTCTGGCTTACATGTTCGTGTACTTTCAAGCCGACAGGTTCGCTTTCTCCATGCAGAAGATGGACGCCGACGGGAAGCCCCAGCCAGTCACAGCATGGACTTCTCTTTTGAAGCGTAACTCTACTGAATACGACTTTAAATATTTTATCGATCAGTTTTACCATCCGGTGGTTAGCATGTTGAGCGACAGGCCTGAGCCACGAATAAATGAAGAGGTCCAGAGAATTTTGCAGCTCTCGGACAATGTAAAGATCGGAGACTGGTACCTGTACCAGAATTTTACTGAAATCAGAGTTTTCGGGTGCGAGTTGGCACCATACAAGCTACCTCAATACGTGTCGGTAAGGGTCTTTGCCTTAGAATATATTAGGAAAATAATGAATTCAGACGATATTCATTTTGTTTCCTTAAAAAAGAAACAACAATTGAGAATTAAAGGGCAAATAGGTTCTTTTATCTGCAATAGTAGAAGTGTCAGGGAGGAAGCGGACAGAATGTTGAAGGATATGAAATTATTCACAAGTTTCACCTGGCACTACGATCCATATGGGATCATCTCTGAAATGAAGGTGAACAATAAGAGCGTTCTGTATGCTCATGAGCTCAAGCCAGAGATCGAGAAATTTGCAAATTAGACAGAATGGGAGCCCGATACTTTGATTGACGGGGAACAGCAAACTGAAGTAGAACAGTAGACACCCTCGACAAGTGCACTACCCGCCACCACACCTCAGGTCCTCCATGAGAAGAGGCCCTGACAGGAGTCATCCCCTCCTATAACAGAGGTGTCATCGGAGGAATTTCAAATTCACTCTAAAAAGCCGAAGACAGTTTCGACACCCGACGCGACAGTAGAACAGGAAGTCCCAGCTACCACAGTGACCACCACAGGGGTCAAGCCAGTCACTCTCCCTTTTGGCTCGAGTCAGCATAAGGGAATAACTAAAGTATTAAAATCCACAGATTCTCCCTTAGATACTCCGCCAAGCAAGACTGGGCCCAAGTTGGGCATGTTTGAAAAATATGACTTGATCAAGAAGAAGAACCAGACACTCACTAGCAGCACTTATGCCCAGTTTCAGAAACAGTCGTCCACAGCTCAGCATAGACTTCTTTCAGGATTTGACACAGAAAAAGGTAGGATGCATATGGCTTACCTCCAAGCACAAGTGCCGGATCCCAAGGTAATATCAGATTACAAAAGGGCCACCTTTGAGTTCCAAGCAAAGGACGTGCATCCAGCAGATCAGATGGATCTGCACAAGCAAACTGGGGAGATGGTCTTCCACACATTGGCCCACGCCTCCGCTTCTATATCAAAATTTCGAGTAGCTTTGAGCAATGCCCAGACCCAACTTAAGCTAGAGAAAATGTCATCTTTCGCGAAAGATAACAGAATCAAGACGTTGGAGGAACTGGTCCTCAAGATCGGTTACGACCCTGCTAACATCAAGGTTGCCGAAGAGATGATTAAAAATAAAAATGTTGACATCGCATCCTTAATAAAACAGCTAAAGCTTCATCCAACAGAAGACCCACAGGCAAAGGAGATTGCAGAAAAGGAAGGGGAAAAGGATGAAATGTTGAAGTTAATCATGGAGCAGAATGCTCATTTAAAAGAGATGGAAGCGGAGATGGAAAGTGTTAATGTTTTATGCTGATATTATAGTTCTTTGCATTTCATAAGATAAGTGCATAATAAGAGTAATATCACTAAGAAATACACATCCACAATAGACACAGCATTTATCCTGGGAAACCCTCTAGGGGAAGAAAACCCAACAAAACTTCCTTATCATAAATAGCTTATCAAAAGTTCAAGAGATAACTC
>JZKD02S1673178.1:861618-872741 GCA_000966675.3 Picea glauca
GGTTGTTGATTCGCACATCCTATTGCTATCAAACTGTATCATTTTTTAGGAGATCCACCATTAATAAAGAAGAGGCATTTTACAGGATTCTTGCGTATGTTCATTGGTGATGTGATTTTCTAAGTTATATGTTTTCTTTCTCTGTAACCATTTTGTTTTCTGGGACTAATCTTTATGAATAACGTAAAGTTGCAGGATTTATCTTGGATACCCTGTTTCCGATTCTAAGGATTTTAGTGTTTATCTTCTAATACCTTCAATTAAGAAATTCTTAACTGCTTGTTAGTTGAAGTTATTTTTCTTTTCTTTTCCTCTCCCCATCATTTTAATTACTAAAAGATCCAGTGAAGGTATTATCTCGCCCTGTGAAGTTCTTTTTCGGCATTTCTGGTCGTATCGGTTACTTGATTAAACAAAGACCCCATAGCCCAATGGATGTGTAGACTGTCTCAACCAATTTATAAACCACTTTTACAACAAAACATACTCGTGCCTTTACCTAGCCTAATATCTGAAATCAAAAACAAAGCTAGATCGTACAGAGAGATCCCTCTCTGAAGCTGGAAGGGCTAGATCCCAGCTTCAAAAGCGGTTGGTTAAGGTTACCTTTGTAGATTTCTTCTTTTTCAACCTCTAGGAAATTTACAGAGTGCTAACATCTCCTACAAATCTTCAAGTATTTTCCGGAGCCACACAATATCCTTCATTGCTTCTGTCGCTGCCACATATTATGCCTTTGTTCTAGAATCTGCTAGAATTGATTGTTTGTGTGATCTCCAAGAGATAGATGTTAAACCAAGAATCCTGAGAAAGCTTGAAGTTGACACTCCATTCTCTTTATCCCCAACAAAGTCTGAATCAAAATATCTTATCAGGTTGAAATCATCCACCTTAGAGTACATGAGTCCAAAATCTTGAGTTCCCTTCAAGTATTTTAGAACTCTTTTTGCAATAGACCAATGTCCTTCACAAGGCGTTTGCATGAACTTGGAAAGAATCTCAACAACAAATGAAATGTCTAGTCTAGTGGTAGTAAGATAAATAAGGTTTCCCACAAGTTGTATATATTTGGTTGCATCCTCAAATTCATTCCCTTCTTTTGATGTGAATTTCAAATTATGTTCCATTGGTGTAGAAACAGGATTACACTCGACCGTGCCAAACTTGTTCAACAATTCTACAATGTACTTCTTCTGGGAGATGAATATGTACTTTGGATTTTGAATCACCTCAATGCCCAAATAGTAGTGAAGATGTCCCAAATCTGTCATCCTAAAGCCTTTCTTGAACTCTTTCTTTATGGATGCAATGTAGCTTTCATTGTTCCCTGTTATCAACAGATCATCTACATATACTACAAAATATACAACAAATTTTCCAACTTTCTTGACAAACAAATTTGCATCGTCAAAATTGAAATGCTTGAAATTCAATTTCATAAGTTTCTCAATTAATTTTTCATACCAGACTCATGGTGCTTGTTTCAGGCCATATAAGGATTTGATGAGCTTGCTTACATTTTGTTCTTGTCCCTTCACAACAAAGCCTTATGGATGAGACATGAAAACATTCTCTTTAAAGTCTCCATTCAAGAAATCAGTCTTCACATTCATTTGATAAATTTTCCATCCATTACATGTTGTCATGGAAAATAGAGTACGGATGGTATCCCATTTTGTTGTGGGGGAAAATGTATCATCATAATCAACACCTTTCTATGCAAATCCTTTTTCCATGAGCCTTGCTTTGTGTTTTTCAAGTGAGCCATCTGATATGTTCTTGTTCTTGAATACCCATTTGCAACCTATTAGTTTGGTTCTCAATGGAGGGTCCACCAACTTCCATGTCTCATTCTTGATGATAGCATCATATTCATTTTGCATGGATTCTTTCCATTCATCATGAGAAGTGACTTCTTCCAAGGAAGTCGATTCAAGGTTATTACATAAATTCAACTCACAATCATATGAAACATCCATGTCATCTACATCACTTGAGTTTTAATTATCTACATTGCCCCCATCTTGTCTTGAGGAGATTTTGGTTCTTGTCTTTCTGACCTCATCGAGATGAACACTTTAAAGTGTTTCTGGTATTCATTTTGTTGGACCTTTCTGAGATGGTCCAGGTTTTTTAGTTGATTGAGTTGGTGTTGAATTCTCATCAAGACTCGGTTTTTCAATCCTCTTGATCACATCATCCAAATGAACTTCAGGTTCTTATGAAGCGGCTAGAACTTATTTATGTGGAGGAGATGGTGCTTCAAAAGGATATTCCAAAGATTGACCCAGGATATGAAGCCCCCCTTCAATATTTGGAATCGCGTCATTAAATTCATGATATGTGTTTACACGAGTGAATCTATACAGATGATCAAGTTGCCTCTCAATAGTTTCGTCATTCTTGGAGGATTCAAGAAAAATTACATCTCTAGAAAGGATTAATTTCTTGTTTGTCTCATCATAAAGACGATATCCCTAGGTGGTATTTGAGTACCCCAAGAAGATGCACTTATGACTACTTGCATCAATCTTGCGTCGTTTCTCCTTAGGAAACAAGACATAGCATGTGGAACCAAAGACCCTAAAATGTCTCACCGAAGGAATGAAGAGATACCACATTTCATAAGGAGTTTTGTTTTCAAGAGCATGAAATTGACACCTATTTTTCACATAAACTGCACATAGAACTGCATCAACCCCAAACATCAATTTTACATTCGTGAAAAACATCATGGAACAAACTATATTTAGGAGTGTCATGTTCATTCATTCAACTACACCGTTCTGTTGAGGATTATATGAAACTATGGTTTGATGTTTGATCCCATGTTGGCGAAGGTATCTTTCAAATTCATTAGATGTATATTATTTTCCATTATCAATGCGAAGAGAGGCAATAGAAGACTAAGCTTCATTTTGAATCCATACATGAAAATTTTCAAAAGTTTCAAAAGATTGTGATTTATCTTTCAGCAAGTACACCCAACACATCCTAGTGCAATCATCAATAAAAAACATGATATATTTATTTCCATTTTCAGAAGGAACAAGCATAGGGTTGCATAAATTAGAATGAATCGGTTCAAGTTTTCTACATGCTCTGGAAGTAGAATTATGAAATGGTTGTGTGCTATGCTTTCAAAGGATACAAGCATCGCATTGCTTCAATTTCCTAGGAATAGTAGGAAAACAAGAAACACCATTCTTTTTCAATACACAAAGGATGTCATAATTAATATGACCAAATTTAGCATACCACAAAAGACTAGATGGAATTATACCTTCACCATGATGAGAGAGGAATGCAAAATTATGTGCATGAGTAGATGTCCCTTTCATCTACAACAGTCTTCTATCTTCCATTCTGGTCATGAGAACCATGTTGTCAGAATCCTTCCTTATTTCAACTTTTCCACCAAAGATATGAACAGAGTGACCTTGTTGTCGAATGTGCACAAGAGACAACAATTTCCTTTGCAGCTCAAGAAAGTAGAACACATTGTGTAGAAGAAAATTCAGGGATCTAGGAAACTTAAGTTTGATGGTGTTGATTCTAGAAGGTTCGAGACTCTATTTATCTGCAAAATACACTACACCATCTATATTTCCATTGAAGTCTTCGAAGAAGTCTCTTCGGAATGTCATGTGGGAGGTTGCACCTGTGTTAAGAAGCCATGCATCTCTCTAAGAAGTATATGAAGTGTTAAACAAATCTTCAGTTACTCCTATATTGCAATGGGAAACAATGTAATGAGCAGATTCAGGTGTTTTATGTTCGACAACACAGGTATTCCAACAGAGGAAGAACACCTTCAATAACCACTCACATAACCAGATCAAAGATCAACACGTCGATGTTTTCACGTGGTAAAACCCCTACGGGGAAACATCCACGACCCCGGCCAACGCGGCCACTTGGAGCAGTTTATTAATGCAAAAGAAAAAGATTACAGAGAGATTTTACAAGAGAGTTTCTCACAATCGATCATCGGCAAATGACCCTCCATGCTCTTTAAATAGAGATCATGGACCAATCGGGTGTTAAGCCACGGATCAATGGCCGTTAAGATTGAGGAAAGTATGAACCGTCGGATCACTCTATGTCGGGAACATATCGTGACTGTCGGATTTCCTAACTAAAAATGCATACTAATGCATACTAAAGAAAAACACTAAGAAACACACTTTTACCTAACGACACATTAGACCAAGTAGATCTTAACTAACTCATAAGTGTCTAAATATCCTAACATCCCCCCTTAAGAACAACTGGTCTAATGTGTCGTTAGGTAAAAGTGTGTTTCTTTAGTATGCATTTGTAGTTAGGAAATCTAACGGTCACGATATGTTCTCGACATAGAGTGATCTGACAGTTCATACTCTCCTCGATCTTAACGACCATTGATATGTGGCTTAACACCCGATTGGTCCATGATCTTTATTTAAAGAGCATGGAGGGTCATTTGTCGATGATCGATTATGAGAAAATCTCTTGTAAAATCTCTCTGTAATCTTTTTCTTTTGCATTAATAAACTACTCCAAGTGGCCACATTGGTTGGGGCCATGGATGTTTCCCCATAGGGGTTTTACCACGTGAAAACATCGGTGTGTTGATCTTTGATCTGGTTATGTGAGTGGTTATTGAAGGTGTTCGTCCTCTATTGAAATACCTGTGTTGTCGAACATGGAAAAGATCAACACACCGATGTTTTCACGTGGTAAAACCCCTACGGGGAAATATCCACGGCCCCAGCCAACGTGGCCACTTGGAGCAGTTTATTAATGCAAAAGAAAAATATTACAAAGAGACTTTACAAGAGATTTTTTCACAATCGATCATCGGCAAATGACCCTTCATGCTCTTTAAATAGAGATCATGAACCAATCGGGTGTTAAGCCATGGATCAATGGTCGTTAAGATCGAGAAGAGTATGAACCGTCGAATCACTCTATGTCGGGAACATATTGTGACCCTCGGATTTCCTAACTACAAATGCATACTAAATAAACAAACTAAGAAACACACTTTTACCTAATGACACATTAGACTAAGTAGATCTTAACTAACTCCTAAGTGTCTAAATATCCTAACATCCCCCCTTAAGAACAACTGGTCTAATGTGTCGTTAGGTAAAAGTGTGTTTCTTTAGTATGCATTAGTATGCATTTGTAGTTAGGAAATCTGACGGTCACGATATGTTCCTGACATAGAGTGATATGACGGTTCATACTCTCCTCGATCTTAACGGCCATTGATTTGTGGTTTAACACCCGATTGGTCCATGATCTCTATTTAAAGAGCATGGAGGGTCATTTGTCGATGATCAATTATGAGAAACTCTCTTGTAAAATCTCTCTGTAATCTTTTTCTTTTGCATTAATAAACTACTCCAAGTGGTCGCGTTGGCTGGGGTCGTGGATGTTTCCCCATAGGGGTTTTACCACATGAAAACATTGGTGTGTTGATCTTTGACATGGTTATGTGAGTGGTTATTGAATGTGTTCGTCCTCTGTTGGAATACATGTGTTGTTAAACATGAAAAAGATCAACACATCGATGTTTTCATGTGGTAAAACCCCTACGGGAAAACATCCACGGCCCCAGCCAACGCGGCCACTTGGAGCAGTTTATTAATGCAAAAAAAAAAAGATTACAGAGAGATTTTACAAGAGAGTTTCTCACAATCGATCATCGAAAAATGACCCTACATGCTCTTTAAATAGAGATCATGGACCAATCGGGTGTTAAGCCACGGATCAATTGTCGTTAAGATCGAAGAGAGTATGAACCATCGGATAACTCTATGTCGGGAACATATCGTGACCGTCGGATTTCCTAACTACAAATGCATACTAAAGAAACACATTTTTACCTAACGATACATTAGACCAAGTAGATCTTAACTAACTCCTAAGTGTCTAAATATCCTAACACTTTACCTTTCATTGGTTATGGAGTTTTACCTTTGTTCTCTTTCTGATTTTGTTTGTCTTCTTTGATCTTCTCCCATGGAACTCTACATTCATTCGCTTCATGTGACCCATTCTTTTTGGAATGGGTATAGTGAAGATTGGATATATCACCTTGGTTGTGTCTACCCCCATGCCTCTGAAATTCTTTCTTCCATGTCTTTTTTTGTTTCTTTCTCCTCTGGAAGAATCATGTGGTTAATTCTTCTCTTTCTGAGCAAGGCTTTCTCACATTTTGCAACTTTCTCCACCAACTTGTCAAATATGATGGATTTCATTTGACCACTAGCTTACAGAGATTCAAGGGTAGTGAGAATATGTAGGGTAGAGGGATTTAATGAAGGTTGTGAGAGGGAGGTCTATCTTCACCCCGATAGCATCAATGTCATGCATTATGGCTTTGATCTCATAAGCTAAAGCCACAGGGTCATCATTCTTCAACTCTAGGTTGAAGAGCTTCACCATCAGTTGTACAAGTTCCAATTCTAAGTGTGTGTCATACAAATCATTCAATCTCTTCAAAATACTAGAAGAATCGTTAATAGAAGCAATATGGCATCTCACCTCTTTGCTTATTGTCGCAGAAATCACAGTCGCATATTTTTTGGTCTTTATCCTTCCATATGGCACATTATTTGTTTGATATAGGAATGGTCGGTCTACTACTCTTGGGCTTTGCTTTTGATTCGTCTACAGTAGCAGTTGATTCGACTTCTTCTTCACTAGAAACTTCACAGATGTCATTCCACAAGTCACTGAAGATCAAAGTACTTTTGATCTTTCTATACCATTCTCTGTAGTTCTCTTTACAAGTCAGCACCACACCGACGATGGTAATGAGAGAATGCATCTTCTAGCAGCAGAGTAACAATACAATATAACAACGAATAAAGCAAGAACGCATGGGACAAAGTTGTTTGAAAATGCAAGAACTCCTTTACAGGGAAGACACTAGAGGTCCCGCCTCTTAATTTGTTTAAAACTATGAGGATGAGTTGTAAATGTCAATGCCAATGAGAAAAGAATATGTTGTCATAGTGAAGATATTAAAAAAAAACTCGGAGCAACAATATCAATCCCATCTATCATAGTGAAGATATTAAAAAAACTAGAGCAATGATATCAATCCCATCCTTCTCTATTTTCCATTTGTGTTGATAACTTTATCACTTTCTCAATTGATTCTCGTGATTGAAACAACAAATCCAAGCGACGAGGGCGTGTGCAACAAGGAATCCGAGCGACAAGGGCGTGTGCAGTGTGAGGAAGGTTGACAAAGAAACCCTAACACGGTGGGGAGCGATGGGGGCGTGAAGAGAACAACCAATATCAAGGTTCGACTTCACGGTGCTCTTGGAGATGCTCAGTTCACTTGGAATAGTCGACGGGCGTGAGCAATGGAACACTCGACGTGCATGACCAATGAACAGTTGACGGGCGTGAGCAATGGAACACTCCACGAGCATGAACAATGAACAGTAGACGGGTGACGGGCATGAGAGGGATACCAACAGTGGACAATGGCGCGAATTAGGGTTTCGCATAAGGAGAGAGTGGCACGCAGACTGGAACGACTGTCGAATGAATTGTAACACAGACAAAATAGCAGAGAGAGAGAGACTCACCCAAAGAAGGTAGAGGGATTGGCAAGAAAAGAGGAGGTGTTGTATGTTCGCTAGGGGAAAGGAAACACCAAGAGAAATAATTCATGGAGTTAACTCGGTATGGAAGAATGTGTAACTCCACACTTGATGCTTATATTAACATGAAACAACTATTAATACAAATTCAAATGATCGTGAATGGGTTACTCTTCCTATCATCTATGACTCTTCACATTTACAATAATATTTACAAGGCAATCCAAAGGATTATGTGTCCAACACCACCAATAATCATTTTGTCCCTATTTACACAATCCTTAGGAGAAAAAGGTTTCCAAAAACACCTTCATCTCCTCGTATGGTCCATAACAATTAACTACTAGGATCTTCTGCCCTATTTCTTGGAAAGAGAACTCTATGCATATACATAAAGATGAATTTAAAATTGGAATGGATTTCTTCCACCCTATAATGAGCCCTCTAGAATTCCCATTAGCATCTATAGATAAAAAGTCCCACTCCATGATCTTTCCTAACAGACTTATCAGTTTCTAACCTTCCCCCATGGTCCCCTATAGCAATATCACAGAAGGTCCCATGTAGCAATATCACATCAAGTTTAAACTTCTCCATCAACTTGGCTAGGGAAAGTCTTTTGGAGGGGCTACCCAACCCCCTAATATTCAAAGAGTCATCATTTTTTAAGCCTTGGAGGGGTTATTCCTACTCTATGAATCCCTTTATTAGATTTTTGTTTTCCCTATTGAATCCCCTTCAAATCCTTCTCCTGAGCATGTTGCAAGTAGGATTTCTTCCTACATTGGAAGTACTAGGTTCTTTAATTAAATCTAAATCCAACCCTCCCTCTATACCTTTTTCTCCCTATGCCACAACCTTCTTCTTGGCCTTAGGTGGTATCTGGAACTTGGAAGTGGATGGTTTTCCTAAGGACTCCTCTCTAAAGGATTTTGTATGGCTTAGAAGAGATTTCAAATCTGCGCTTACAGAACTACCTGCCAAAAGCTAGGACAAGGTCATTTTCTTTATCTTTGTTTGAATCTTGGAAACCCTTCTTGTCTATGGTTTTATCAGATTTCCCAATACTCTTTGAAAGCCCTTAAGGACCCCTAACTAATTCAACCAGAGAGGGCCAACTAACCCCATCCCCAAATTTCAAATTAACCTCATTTAAGTTGCTAGAGGAGTCTATATTTTCAGAGAGTGACATACCTGAAATAGCCCTGAAAACCAGAGCTTGGGCCATTTCCTTTACCTTGTCGACATTGCCTCTAGGTTTCTCAAGGTTGCTCCTTGAACAATCAAAACCCTGGTTATTGAGATTGTCCATGGATATTTTAGGAGACTCCACACAATTTTCATCTCACAGCTTGCCACTATCCTCAATGAATTCCCTAAGGGCCTAACTGCTTTGAAAAACCCCTTTCTCATTTATGCACTTTTTTCAACTCCTACCTTTTCCTAGACCTCTTTGTGTTGCCATATTGAGATAAGCTAACTTGTTTATTACTGAAGTTGCAAAAAGATTTATGCACACATATAACATGTGTGGGCTTAATGGTTAAGAACATGTGTTTCATCCTAGGAGGTCACAGGTTCAAATCCAAAGGGGGGTAGGGTATGTACTCCTCCGTAGACTTTAGCAGTCAAATCGTTGTGCAAAGGGGATCCCTTGTCCCACAAACAAGGGGGTCTCATACACCAATTTGGTGTCTAGTTGTGACCTTAAAATTAGATTATTAATGTTATTGTTATTATTTTAAGAAAAAATGTCAATTAGGTCTAGCTCATGTGGTTGTGGGATGGTGTTATCCTCCCCACCCAAGGTCTATTCACGTAAATGACATGTTGAGCTTATTATGAGTAAATTGTTGTAAAGGCTTTGAGCCCTATTATTGACCATTGAGGAATCTAGGGTTTACCTTGGGTACCTTCCTTAAAATGAGGGGAGGTACCCGAGGGTTTTCCCCGAGAGGTGAAGGGGTGTGGGTCCTTTGATCTTTCATTACCCTAATGATATTATTATTATTACTATTAATTATTATTATTTAAGTTTATTGCATTGCCATTTTCCATGATATAAAAGGAGATTTGTATTAAGTAGACTTTGTCTTTTAAGAATGTTTTTAGACAAGGTAGAAACAACTTCAATGTTTTTTGAGTCCTTATGGGACAATATGATGTATATTTTGATTTCAACCTCTAAAATATCAAATATAAAGATTTATTTTCTTGGAAAAAAAAGGATTGTTACAATGCCACCCCCTTAAGGGACACTTACCCTCAAAGCATAGTAAATAGGATTCTCTCTAGTTGAGCATATTTCTATGGTGGTATCATCTCTGCATTTACCTAGTTTAGGAATTTGACTTTGTTCCTACTTTGGGTGTTGGTAAGGTTCCTTTGTATTGTTTGCATCATATCTTGAAGTCTTTTGACCTAGTTGTTTAATGTAAAGCCTTGATGCTTCTTGGTAACATATTTTCCTCGCTTCTATTGTTGTATGTTTGTCTGTGCTTCGTGTGCGTTTTTCATTAGATGTAATTCATCCTTATTGAGAGTGGAACCTTCAACACCATATAATCTATAATGTTGACTTTGCCAATTAATCTCCATGAACTGTTCTTCAAGGTTGGTGGTATAAGTACCCAACTACATCAACCATTCGACACTTAGCACCATATCCATCTCATCGAGTGGTATTGTGTAGAATCCTATTTGTAGTTCAAATTCTTGGATTTGAATTGAGACTTTATGACATCTACCTAGTCCTTTGACCTTTTGTCCATACATGACCGTAACTATGAGGTCCTTGGTGGGGTACACAAAAAGGTTTAATTATTTAGCAACATTGATGTCTATACAATTATGAGTACTATCGGGATCTACAAGTATCATTACATTTCTATTTTTGACAATTTCTTTGAGCTTTAGTGTCTTTGGTTGTGATTTCCTCAACCTAGTTACAGGCGGGGTTGTAGGTTCTTTTTCCTATTTTCTTGGGACCTAGATCTTATCAGGCTTCCTGAGATGATGTAGGATATATTTGGTAGTTAGTTTTTGTATTCATTCCTTCTGAGTAGCAGTTTCTTTTTTAGACACATCTTCATTTCTATTATGTGGTGTGCATGAGATTGATGCTAGTGATACTTTTTGTTGAAATTCTGAGGTCCTATGAGGCTGCCATCTAAGGTCTGTCCTTGACCTTAGTATGGCTCTAAGTTTCAATTGTTTGGTTGTCTTCTTTTGCTGTTTTAGGACAGCAAACAGTCATGTACTTTCTGCTCAATGTTTTATAGGTTAAGTGCTCTTTTAAGGTGCCCTTGCAAGTGTTTTCTTGTCTCAATGTTAGCGCATGCAATATAACTTAAAACACATAACACTACCTCTAGATCTTGAAGTTTAAAATGCTAATCTACACTTCTAAACATGCATAAATTTGACACGGGTATTTTTGGTCAACATGACCCTGGATAAAACCCCCCCGGGGAAAACCAGTTTGGGATATCTGTCTATATAATGTGATTA
>JZKD02S1673178.1:886215-899332 GCA_000966675.3 Picea glauca
AAGTGGAATCTTTAGGGCATGGAATCTATAAGAAACTCCATGGACCCAAGAGCTAAAGAAAAACATAAGGAAGAACATGAAGAATCCAAGAAAGAAAGAGAAGCCAGAACAACCAGCCATTGTATCAAGAATCACAAGATTACCAGCCTGATATGAACTCACTAAAAGCAATCAAGCAAAGGAACTGAAAGTTGTGATGAAGAACAATGTATATGAATGCAAACATTGCAAGATCCAGAACTAGAGATTCTCCCAGATGGAGGGAGAAGACTATGATGATTACTTGTTCCAGTAAACCAGACATACCTCTACATGAGTCATTATATCATCTGCAATATCCATGGGTTGGAGTTATACATCAGATAAATGCAAAGACTATTCTCCAGAGCAATTGAACAAAGAGCGTATGAAGAGCAACCTCAAGGCTTTGAGGCATACCAAAAAGAGACCCTTGTATGCAGATGGAAGAAGACAACTTGGTGGAGAACCTCCAATGCATAGCAGAAGCGTGGTGAAGATTTTCTATAACAGAGATATTGTATCAGAATGATAACTCAGAAGATCAAGATGATGGATTGCCAATCCATGACAAAGATCTCATGATGACAGAATAAGTGCCACATCGATATGTTCCAGTTTGACCCTTGCCACGATGTTGTGAGCCAGCAGGAACCAAAGAGGAATCCAACAATGATATACTTTATTGATCAGAGTTATATGAAGCCTTCAGAGAAAACCAGTGTTCCAAACCGATTTACATTTGAGATCAAGCATTACATTATCTGTGATGAAGTCCAGAAAGGAGAAAGTGGTTCTCCAATACATATCACCACAGATGAGCAGATAAGCAGACATTTTGGTAAAGCTTCTGTCCAAGATGAAAGAGTTTGCGTACTCAAGTTGGAGCTCGTGGAGACGACTTCCTTATTGAAAAAGAAAGAGTTGACTCCCAGTTTGGGAGGGAGCACTGATGTGTTATTGATTGATGGACAGTCATTTTTCAGTTTGAAAAATGGTCCAGGATGAGAAGTTCCTTTCCAGTTCGAAAAGTGGTTTGAGATTTCTGACGGACAGGCATTTTCCAGTTCGGAAAATGGTCCAGTTCGAACGATCATTTTCATAATGAAAATGGTTCGATGGATTGTTGATGTACCATAGACAGTGATTTCCCATTGTGGTTAACATGGGGAATGGTCTAGGGCAGTCTCTTTTCTTGAGGGTTACTCAAGAAGACTGGTCCGCCTCGCCAAACAGCGATTTCCCATTGTGGTTAACATGGGGAATGGTATGTTTTGGAGGTTGGTGCAGGATAGTCATTTCCTTAGGAAATGGCCTGGACAGTTATTCCTTAGGGCAAATTCATTCTCTCCAAGTTGAACTTTGTTTAGTGCCGGAGGAATGGCCCAGGGTGGGGAATGGTCCAGGTTCAGCAATCAGGGACAGACATTCCTTAGGGCAGACTCATTCTCGCCAGGTTACACTTTGTCTAAGTGTCGGAGGAATGGCCCAGGGTGGGGAATGGTCCAGGCTCAGAAATCGAGACAATTATTCTTCCTTGCTTGAGAAGAATAGTCCAGATAGCTCATCATTGATGTTTGACCTTCCGAGGGCAGATGCTCTTCCAAGATCTCACAGATGTGAGTGGAAGAATAGCCCAGATGATTCAGTTTATATCATAACATTGTTTCTGTGCAAGTTGATATCAGATGATTGTTATGAAGACTGTATGTCTCTAGACAGTAAGATGTATACTACTGTGGTGGATGTGTTCCATTATTTGTGACTATACGTCACTAATCAAGTACCTGTGTGCTACTTGGTGTGGTTGTGTACCACTAGATTGTAGTTGCGTACTACTATGGATAGACACAGTTGTGTTCTATTGAATGATATTGTTCCGATTGCCTTGAAGACTATCAACAGTGTGGAAAATGATTATCAGTTAGATTGATGATCAATGGACAGAGATTTCCCAGAAAAAAAATGGTTCAGGACATTTATTTTTCTAGGACATATGTCCAGATTAGAAGAATGGCTCTTGTGTCACTCTGTGGTGTGAGTGACTTATCCAGCATCATGTCTAATTACTCAGATAGAGTATGGTTTCGAGAGATGATGCAGTTGATGACACTGATGGTGATGATGGTGCTCATGATCTAGACATGAGATAGTCTATACAACTATGTTGATGCTACCGAGTGAATGGAATGTTTGTGCTCAAGACCATTACCTGTAATACCTCCCTAGCTAGGAGGGAGTGTTAATATTATGGTAGCTACGGGAGGTATTTACCTCCACGTGTAAACCTGACGAGAATAGAATATTCCAGGAAGCAAGAAGAAACCCTAATGAGTTGGTTAATAACCCTAGAAGACAAGTCGGCTCAAGAGGATAATTGGTATTAGGTTATTAGCCTACAAGAGAAGAAGTCGACCAGAAGAAATATTATATACTAAGTAAATAGACACCCAGAATGAGAAGTCGGCCCAGGCAGTTAGCCAGAATTAGTATAAATACAGGAGGCCAGTGTTCATTCTAGCAGGCATTCTCAGAATTGCAGAGCAACACTTGTGTGCACTGCAGTTGCCCAGTTTGTGCGCAAGTTTGGAGGAGAGTTGTCGTTGCAGTTGCTGCAGCTAGCAGATTACGTTTTGGCTTGGACTATCTCTTGGTTATGGTTTGGACTATTTGATCAGCTCTTGTTTGGTGCGCTACCCTTTGTTTGGCTATCTAGCCTAGGGTTTGCTTCCGGAGTGATTCTCTGTCAAGGTTAAGGTGCTCGAAGGGTGGCTTCGACCTATGGTTAGGTGACAATAGTGATATTGTCGATGGTAAAACGAGCACATCCATTATATTCTAACAGATCGCTCTACTCATCAGGAGCATTCTGGGGGCCTGCGTGGCGAGCACTTTGTGGGACCATGTTTTGAGGGGAGAGTACTTCATGTCACACAGGTGGATATGGAACCTTGGGATCATACACAGTTTGATTCAGTTATTGCTTGAGGACAAGAAATATCGAGCAGGGATGACTATAATGTCCCCATTTTTGGATTCACTTATGTTACAGATTGGGATGCCTGTTAGAGTAGCCAGTTGGGGTTAATAGTGAGCTCATGAGGTATTGAGGAGTTTTATGGGTCCCAACTCACATTATTCATCATATTTCATCATCAAGATCCATTCCGCACAGCTTGTACTTGGTTTCATTGCATTCCGACGATTTCCATAATTTTGAGTTATTGTTGAGCATATTTTAATTAAATTCACTAAGGATGTCATTCTGGTTAAGTTGCATGAAACAGGGAAACGTTTCCAAGTTTCTGAAACCGGGACGGTACGAAACAGGCCCCCCAAAAATGGAAACATCCAAGGAAACGCCGTATATAAAAAAATTAAAAAATATATTTATGTATATATAGTTTTTTTTAAAATAAGACATTATATTGCAAGAAAAACATAATGATGCAAAAAAACTGCAATAATGATGCAAGAAAAACATAGAAAATGCAAAAAATATATATATTTCACTGTTTGGGGGCCCCATGGCCCCCCTTTTTTTCTTATTTCGCCTCAAAGACGCCTGAAACGCCGGTCGTACGGGCCGGTACGACCAGGAAACGTCGTTGGTCGTATCGTATGACGTTTCCAAATCGGGAAACACCGTACGGTATAGCCGGCGGCGTTTCCTGGTCGTACCGTACCAGTTTCCTGCCCAAAACCAAGGGGGGGGGGGCGTTTCCTGCAACTTAGTATTTTGGGCATAATATGTGAAGAAACACCTTAGTGTAAAAGCTCATTGGAATCGGGAGGAAAAGCTCTAAAGGATAAGATGATGAAAAGTGACTTTCAGTGGTCGGAGAAGCCATAAGGGAAAATTAGTCACTTTTTAGAGAAAAAAAGGTTAATTAATTAATAAAGTGATTTTATGAAGAAACATTAAAAGTGAATTAAAAGTCACTTGGAGAGAAAAGGTAAACAGGGGTATAAAAGTGAGATAGGGGCTTCTATTCTCTCATTATGTTATTTGATATTTTGATGTCTGGCTTCTTGGCTAGAGAGCCCATGGTACTTGGGGGTTTTGAGGGTTTTGAGTCTTGACTGTATAAACCCTAGAGATCAACAAGGGAGTGAAAGATTCTCATGTTCTTGATCCAAGCTTGGCCAAGGAGGTGAAAGATTCCTCCCTCGCCATTCTAGTTCAGTTTCAGAAGCAAGTTGATGAAGCAAGGCGTAGTTTGGGATTTTCTCTGCAGAACAGGGGCGCATTGTCTAGGGAAGAAGAGCTCGTTGGGGACTAAGGACATCATATCTGGAGGAGATCTCACTTCAGAGGTCTTTGTCATCACAAGGGCGTCCTTTCTCATCGATCTTGGAAGAGTTTGCTCTCCATATTTATTTATTTTCATAGCTGGGCGAATTTCATG
The DNA here is from genome assembly GCA_000966675.3 of Picea glauca. Lineage (NCBI taxonomy): Eukaryota > Viridiplantae > Streptophyta > Pinopsida > Pinales > Pinaceae > Picea > Picea glauca. The sequence continues at coordinate 890,643 of JZKD02S1673178.1, forward strand.
AAGGAGGACATATTGGGGGTTTGAGATCCAATGATTTGTGAACAGATTTGTCATCTAAGCTAGGGAATCTTCACATATGAGTTAGTCATCATCAGATCTACAAGTTGCAGCCATTTCATGAAGATTTTACATCAAATTTATTGTGAATATTTCAACAGGGCGTAAGCAACAAAGAGGGCACATTTCTAGGTATGGAATTTGTGGATTTTGCATGATATAACATCTCTTTTGGGCAGCCATCATTTAGGGATCGAAAAAGAGGATCATTGACACTATTTCCTTGCCTTTTGGAGCCATTATAGGCCAATAAAGTGGTTGTTGTATTACTTGTATCAGATCTGAAAATTATTGTGTGTTGAACAGCCAAGTGCATATTAAATAAAGCAAGGATTTGAGGTACTAGCTTATGGTGTTTAATAGCTATTAGTTTCTGATTTATTTGGTTATCATTGCATGTGTTTTCCTTATATATTACATAAAGAAATATGGGTTAAAATACATCAGAAAATACACTTAAATGAATGCTACAGCCATTGCACACAAAGTGTTTGACAAAACACTTCAACCAACCAACTGCAAATAAACATAACATCAAACACAAATTCAGAACAGCCACTCATTGGGAAGGGTATTAGGTGTTGCATGTGATGTGTTTGACATAAACTTCATCCCTTAAACTTGGGTTAATTGGGACAGAAAGTATTGAAGTGATTTCAAGGGAGTTGGGATCTTGTATGCCAAGTGTTTGAAAAAATTCTTCAACCATGTAGATCTGATTTTTACGTCAGATTTGGTTGGGAACATTACATCATGTGAACTGGAAATTTCTCAAGAAGGGGTCAAGGTTTAATAATATTTTTGTAACAACCCTAATTAACTATGTAATTATCATGAATGATAAATATTAACTTAATTAATTATTAAAATATATTAATAAGTCTTTATTATTTTATTATTAAAAGATGGGTGAAGTAATTAATGGGGGGATAAGGTTGTTGGGAATTAATGGGGGGATAAAGTGGTTAAGAATTAATGAGGGGGAATTGAGAGAGGAGGATAAGGAAGAAGGGGAGGACTTGGAAGGGGGTCATTATTTATGTTTGGGGATTTCTGAATTGCAAAAGAGGGAGAAGAGGAAGAAATTGGAGGAGTGGTTTTGGGGAGCTCTCACAGGGCACTGTTGTTGCTGGGAATTTTGGGCTTGGGGGCCAGGAAACCGCAAGGATTCCTGGAGCTAGGAAGCCGGAGAGGTTGTTCCTAGCTGGCTGGGAGGTTAATTTTCAATCTGGGCAAGAACAAGAACAGGATCAGACAGATAAGGGACTAGACAAACCAACCTGCAGGTGGAGGTATGTATTATGTTGTTGTTATCATTATGCTATTGTTGTTATCATTATTCTGCTGCTATTGTTTATTCCTAGTTTATTCCAAGTATAAGAAGGTCATTAAAAGAAATTCTAAACTGAAATTTAGAAAACCTTTATTTAGTTTGAGTCCTGAAAATAACCAGGCTCTACAATTTTTTTTAAGGTCACGGCCAAGCCAAAAACCAAATTGGTGTACGAGACCTCCTCCGCCCAGTGATTTGACCGGTAAAGTCTACGGAGGTATACATACCCTACCCCCCTCTAGATTTGAACTTGTGACCTCTCAGGAGGAAACACATGTTCATCATCTTCCTGATGCATGAAACACGTACAAAGAAATATGCCACATCATCTTCCTGATGCGTGAACCACATACAGAGAAATATGCCATCAAATTCAAGACCAACTGAAAATGAGAATAAAGACCAAGACAGCAACCCAACTTAAATCACATCAAAGAAGTGCCACAAGGGCAAACTGAAAGCTAAAATAAGCTCTAATCCTAATTGAACCTTAGCACACTTGGGGACAACATGCATCTATTAAAGATGGAAATGTCAGCCCTTAATGAGGGAAAGGGAGACATTCTCTACACAAGTTGTTTGGAGATGCCTTTGGCACTCTTTGGAGACTGGAGTAGTTTACAAATTTATTTGACAGTCCCATTGACCACTTATAGCTCATCTTTGGATATTGAACTAATTTATTTCCTTCCATGGACTATACGAGAATCTAAGGCCGAGATCAGAAAACAGCATAAATCAACCCTGAAAATCACTGGTTATTAGGTTAATATTGCCAATAACTAAAACCTTATATTACCGGTAAGGGTAAGGCTACAACAGCCCTGAGAGAGTCTGAGAAAGAATGGAATCAATTGCAGCCAGAAATGTTGAAAGTAAATGTTGATGGGACTTCAAAAAGAAACCCAGGTCGAGCTGACTGTGAGGGCTTGATAAGAAATGCAGAAGGAAACTGTATAGAGCTTTATAAAAGGAATAGAGGAGGCCTCTAACAATGTTCAAGAGGTAGAAGGTAAATTGACAGGATTGAAGCTAGTCATCATGGAAGGTTATTATGTCATACAGCCCTGGAAGTTGAAGATGACCCCGAATTAGTCACTGAAGCAATAAGAGGATGAAAACAGGAGCAGGTAATCGAATAATAGAAGCAATAATCAATGAGGCAAAATACTTAGTAAAATTATTCCAGTCAAATCACCTTTGAATTTTGTCCATATTAAGATGGGAGGAAATAAAATCAATGATAAATTAGTCAACTTGGCAGTCAAATCAAAGCCAGATAAGACTGTCATTGGACCACAAAGCCACACGACTTGGACCCTAGACCAACTCAGCAAGCCAAGAGAAACATTATGAATCGGGCTTGAAAAAATAATTAGGAAAACACCTGGCATAAAGCTCAGCAAAAAAACCTCAAAATACTTAAAATAGGCAAATGTCAAAAAAATTGTCAAGATCTATCCAGAGTCCAGACAATTAAGTTGGTCAAACTCAGTCAAACTTTCCAAGTAACTCACCAATTCTTAGAAGTTAGCAAGTTTGAACATACTTGACCGAGTTTGATCCAAACAAGCAGACTCAGCTCATTTAAGAGCCAAGCTGAGTAGATTCACCAAGTATTTGGCAGACAAGGCAAGTCTTGTTTCAATGTGACCAGTCAACTCCTTGGTAAGAGATAATAAAGATCCAGAAGATTCTCAAGAAATTATGAATAATGATCAATTTGATCAATCAAGTCTGAGACATAAGGCCATGAAAGCATTAAATGATCCATAAGTCCTATTGCAGGACATCTAGTTTTCTTGGTTAAGGATGATTAACATTATTTCTTTATTATGGAATCTTCACCATTAGACATTCAGAAAGTTAGGATTGATTAATCATTAAGGAAACAAAACTGGCAAGTGGGGAGAGAGAGAGAGAATAGAATAGACTACTAGAATTTTATGGCGTTGTCTAAACATTCGACCTTTTGAACTTTTTCACCGGAATCCGACAAAACAGATCTTGGTGAAATCGCCATTTTCTGTTGTTTAAATTGCATTTTTGAATGCATAAACAGATTCAGTGCCCTGAAAAACCCTCAGGTCACTCGAATTATACAGACTCGATCACTCAAATCTGGAGTTCCAACAATTTTTGGCCGGATTTCGGGCAAAATTGATCAGAAAATATGCCCGTAAAAACACAAAAAAATCAAACGTTTAGACTACACGGAATTTTATTTTAACATCCTTGAGGCCAACTGGCGATGAGAAATAGCTTACATATCATTGAGAATTTGAGACATTTCTTCTAAATATAGAAGAAAAAAAGAAGAGCATGGTAGAGACAATATCCCATATGTGAACATCGGAAAGCGTTGTGTTATTTGTTTGGAATTGAGACCCAAATGTGAGTCATCTAGTCCAGTTGGGTTGACTCTCAGCGACTTGTCGCTGATGTGCATCATCCTTGCCACCCTTTTTGATGTGCCTTCCACCTGGCCCTCCCGGAATGCTGCTTCTCAACTGTTTCTTTCTAATGTTGTCCCCTTCCTGATGTTGCTATATGCATCACAATGGAGGAAGAAGTGTTGCTCAGTCTCCACCTCTCCTTTACCACAAACCTGGCAAAAGAGAGAGACAGAGAGAAGAAAGTATAGGCAGGTTGAGAGGCCAGAGAATCAACATTTGATTTAGACTTAGCATGGGGAAGAGGAAGGAAGGGAAGAAAATAATAGTGGAGAAGAATCAAGGAGAAAGATCTGGGACGAAAGCAAGGACAATAAAAACCCAACTCTGTTCAGGGAGACTCGCGACACTAATAGCAATTGGAAGAAAGGGTTTTCACTGAGGAAGAAAAGTAATATTTTGAAGGGTGAAGAGAATAAGAAAGAAAAGGAGGGAGGCAAAAGTCTCAGGGTGAGGACAGACCAATCCTTGAATAGATTGAGGAACAATACCAGGACCCTTGCACTACAAGATTATAAGGGAGAGAACGAATGTTTACATAGTTACTACAGAGATGAGATTACAGTTCAAAAAAAATGTCAGAAGGCTTTGGCATTGCAATGTTCAAGGAAAATGAAAGAATTTCTGAAAGTAGAGAAACCCACCCCATCCCCCACTTTGTCAACACGTTTTTCTGGAAAGCAACACGAATTTGGAGGTTAACAGGCTTTGTTCAGAGCTAATCAAGAGTGGAGAAAATGGAGAAGAGACTACTATCCTTCCCCAAAGCCATCGCAATGGATATCATAGCCCTAAAGGCTAAAGTATGCAACCTGGTACTGCTCGAGACTGCATCCTTAAATGCCAATTCCATCACATCAATGGAGCAACCCTGAAGGCGTACAGGAGGGGCTGCCCACTGTCAGGGGCTACCCACTGTCACATTATAGTGGGCAAAAGCCAACCAAAGGGGGGCTTCCCTATCCGTTGTTCAGATTTATCTTTATGCTCAACATACTTGGGTACTCAATAAGCTCAGATAAAAGTACAATAACATAATATAAGATTTTGGTGGTTGAATCTAATCATGACCAGTGCCTAACAATTGGGTAGTAAGAGGTCCGACTTCATAGGGATGGAGAAGTCTGAAGGGACATCCGAATTTAGATGAATAACAACAGAGTAGGTCGCCCGGACTGTCCTGCAAATATTAAAAGAGTGAACCTGGACACAAATGGAATAAACCCTCTCACACAGTTGCCTTTATTCATGGAGCCAAGAAATTGGATCAACTGAAAGCTTCAATAACCAGTGTTTCTGACATGAGAGCAAAAAGACTGATGACAAAAATATCCAACATTGTTCTGCTTACTCAAGCAATAGGGGATTGGCATTGGAATCATGTCTTCTGCTTGTAATGAATTCATTATTCTCAGAGAAAGGGATGAATCCACAATAGAATAAAATCATCAACTAAATCACAAGAATAATACCAACTGCAATACTTGCATTCAGATCTGAAATAAAGGAAATGAGAAGATGTACAGGCACAACTAGTATGAAAGCATTGTCCATTATTCCAATAGTAGAACCAGTAGATGGGGAACCATGTCCTGGGGATCTAACCCCTTGGAAGAATTTGTCTTCCACTATTTATATATTACAGTCAGAAAGTAATATCAATCATCTATGACAGTCATAGGTGATAATTGATTAAATCAAAGACAATCACTACAGCAGCCCGAGAGTCCAATGGAATCAAACAGAGTCAACTTTGATCATCTCCCTCAATGTGCTCAAATATGGAGAAAAACCTCCCAATCTCACGTTCATTAAGTCAAACTTGGTAGCTTATGGTTTAAAAGCCCATTTTCCTTACTACGCCCAACATTCACAGTAAATGCTTTCATTAATGGTGGATGGTGTTCATTTAGAGACGTGTGACGTGTCACATGATGGGATTGGAGACTGGTGACAGTCATAGATGATCATTAAATCAAAGATGATCACTACAGAAACCCGAGAGTCTAACAGAATCAAACAGAGTCAACTTTGATCATCTCCTTCAATGTTCTCAAATCTGGAGAAAAACCTCCCAATCTCATGTTGATAAAGTCAAACTTGATTGCTCATGGTTTAAATGCCTATTTTCCCCATTACACCCCACATTCACAGTGAAGGCTTTCATTAATGGTATATGGTGTTCATCTGAAGACATGTGGCACATGGGACTGGACACTAATGACATGGAAATCCCTCTACTCTGCTCCATTACCCTAACAGTCCTCCAATGAGCCCACATCTTCTTCTCCTCGATTTTTATTTTCCTTATAAATAGATTGATTGTAGGCCCAAAATCACCTTATTACAACATTCATCAATCTACCAAATTTGTCCTGAGCCAAAATTTTTGAATATGTCATTTTATGTGGTAACACAGCCCAACATGGAGATGAGGAGGAGATAGGATCAAACAGACGTGCCACCAAGACTTTCCAAATAAATAAACGGATGGACTTCAGAATCTTGCTAGTTTTAGTTTCCAACTTGCTTATTTTGAGCTTTTGGTAGATTACAGTATGACCAATCTTATTCTATGAACCACAAGCTCAGTTCTAACTGCAAATTCAAATGTAAACTGTAAAAATGGAATGTAGTTGTATATAGATTAGATAAGATAATATAATTTTATTAATGCCCAACAGATGACCATAAATAGGTCAATGGGACTGCTAAGTACAAAAGAAGAGAATACAAAATGGGAGTGCAAAATGCCACTCTTAGAAAAACATGATAAAATCAAATTTATCCTATGTTGAGAAGATCCAACTCTAAAACTTAAAATAATAGAGAACAATCGGCCCTTTTTTGTATGTAGTCTTAATATCCCAGATTCAACCCATGGATTGTATTGGACAGAATTATTTGCCAAGTGTCAATGAGTGTAAAATATGTAAATATCTTGTATGAATTCCTAGTGTGGAGCTCAAGGTGAAAGCGCAAGTAGTGAATGTCTAGGGATGTATTTTTGATAAATATGCTGTCTATGTACCATGAGGTAGACTTGCTATGGTATTCTCAAGAATGCAAATATTATTTTGAAAATTAATATTAAGGTCCAAGGCTGACTGCGAATAGTGCAAGAGGGGCTACGAGTCCACTAGAGGGGAAGAGAAAAGGGGGTCCAAGGGGATGATAAATAATCCTGAGTTGCCTAGTGTCCCAACCTTCATATTTTCACTATGTGCCTTATTAAAAACCCCAACCACCAATCATTGAATGCAAGTGGTGGTTGGTGGGGAATTCCACTGTCCACCTTCCATAGTTATGAGAGCATGGAGATTGAGTGCAAGTCTAGAAGAGTAAATGAGTCCATCCCCATAGGAATTCAAACCTCATGGATATTTGAACCATCGCTTTTCTTGTGCACCCTCTTCATGCAATTTGAATTGACTATTTCTAGGAGGATTCACTTCAAGTTCATTCCATTCTATTCATGCTATTGAGCCAATGGAGGCTTAGGGGATTCTCATGCTGGAGACAGTGATTTGAACTTGTAAGTGACCAAGGGGCACTAAAGAGGACAAGACTGTAAATTTGAGAAGAGAGATGGAAGGTTGTAGAGGAGCAAAGAGGTTGGTCTAGTACAAAACGACTCCCATTACCCTGTAGACTGCTGCTCATTGAGAGCTCAGGAGCCATGATTAAACTCTGTTGGGTTTTCCTAAAGGCAGAAAATAGTTTGGATTCCTTCTGCACACACTAAAGAGCACTGGAGAGAAGAGGATTTCTTGAGGGATTGTTCAACAGAGAAAGGAATATCTTCCTTATGTTGTGTGGGACAACAAATGGGAGTGTCATGGCTGGGTTGGCTAGATAGCTAACTGGAGTGTTCTATGGTGAAATGCTTGGCTGAGCCTAAGAGGAAATGGATTGGGTGAGAGACCTGAGTGTCCCTAGTTTGTTTCCTTCACCCTAGTGGCCTCATCGCCCCACTTGGAGGTGGCATCCACTAAATTGCCTATGGCTAGGTGGAAAATAGCTTGCCAGCAACCACTTTCCTTGGACTAGCTTGTTCAAAGATGAGTGTTCCATCTTTGTTATGAATTCATGTTTATGATTCTATTATTAATCTGGTAATTGCTGATGTATGAGTTGAGTAATGGAATTCATGAAAGCACGATGTTGCATGCTAGCTTGGTTGTAATAGTTGGATGCATGAATTTGATTGTCTTAATACTAAATAGTTTATTTGGCTAGAACTTACATTATGCATTCAATGTTATGTTATGCATTCGAAGCTGAATGGCAACAGCCATAATCAATTTGAATGGTTTATGCATATTGGCGTGGCCATAGGCCAATCGCCAATATGGAGTAGAGCCTATTGAATGGGCATCCAAACCTTCCAAGTTCAAATGCCATTCGAAACCTATGGGCCTTTTATCTGAGCTCAAGCCCTTGTATGAAGTTCGAGGTGTTAACATCAAACAACATCCATTTTGGCCTTTGCTTGTTTGTATTTCGAAGGGTTCCTTCGAACTTGGCCAATTGGCCCCTATTGGATTCGAAGAATTTCTTCGAATGGGTTGAAACTTTGAAAGCCCCTTTTTGTTGGAATTTGAAGTGTTATCTTGGACTAAGGCCTTTGGCCTTGTTGACCGCCTATTCAACTAGGGGTCAACTCATGTACCATGAAGATGCATCACCAGATGCAAATTTGATGAAGACAGTATTGGTTCTACTTGGCATCTGATGCCCCAGCACAAAATTTTGTAAACGAAATTTCCGCACCCCTGCGTGGGTTAATAATGTAATAAGTCTGCATGGATCATAGTTAGGTCAGGTACCTTGGGTGTTTCCATTGG